>WNGS01120150.1:10898-26129 GCA_020271785.1 Procambarus virginalis
AACTAGTTAAAACCTCCCCCACCCCCTATATATATCCATCCTTTCCACTCACCCTTAGAAGAGACTAGATTTACCCGTAGTTCAGCGGTGTGGTTTGTGATGTATGCTGTATACAATCGCCTGTGATCACTTCTTGGGGAAACCTGTTTAATGCCAACTTAGATTTGTAGGTCGGAAAATGTGTGTGTGTGTGTGTGTGTGTGTGTGTGNCACACACACACCAGCAAACACACGCACACCACCACAACCACGCACACACCCAGCAAACACACACCAGCAAACACACACACACACACACACCACAACACACACACACACACACACACACACACACACACACACACCACACACACACACACACACACACACACACACACACACACACACCACACACACACACACACACACACACTGATTGCGTACTGTGTTAGACAGGAAACAATATTACAGCAGTATGACCTAAGCCAAGCAGAGCGAGACGCCAGGGGAGTCCCCGCTAGCGTAGTGAACGTTGGAGCCATGAAGCTGCCCTTCCCTCCCTCCCTCCCTCCATCAACATGTCTTCATATATTTTATCTAAATACATCAAGAGGTGTATTTATTTAACCTCACTCACCATTTTGATCAAAATTACTACGCCTTACAGCCTCACTTCCGACCTGATGATTACTGTTCTATTTTAGTTTACTCACGGGCCAGGTTGCCGACTAGATAATAAAAAGCTATACACAGTTGCAGAGAATTGCTATAATCTGCCAAGGGACTTCACTACAATCCAGAGGCGCTCGGAAAAACACTTTTGAGGTGTCTCCCGCGAGGTGACGTAGAATAAATGGCATCGTTTGTATTTCTATCACCATTATCAATACTCAAGATAAATAAAAACAGAGACCTTGGTGAACGCAAGCCGTTGCCACTTCGGGGATAATTTCCCAACGTCAGTAACGCCAAGTTAACGCTTTATTAGCATTTGATTTAGTCTGAAATAGCGTTTTTCCGCTGCAAAATATTATGCAGCTGGTAATGGTCATGTGAAAAAGTCACAATTTGATTTGCTGGCTTTGATAAATGTACACAGAGATGAGTGACGGTGGAACTTGGCCGTTTTCCAGGGGATTTACCTCTGGTCGCGCGCAGGATCGAGCGAGTTTCATTATTTTGTGTCAGTAGTGTTAAGTTTGCAAACCCTACGAACAGGCGTTTAGATATGGCATAGCCATCGGTAAGGCCGCCCAAATACCACAGTTCAATGGCATTCAAGGCCACGGGCAGGAAGCGTATTGAATAATCTTACCGTCGGCGAGGGGGTGGTGGTCCTCTGACCACCATTAAACCCACGTGTTGATGTCCCTTGACGCCAGGCGACGGACTACTCCGTGTTTGACATGGAATAAATTCACTCTAGTCGAGTGATTTGTGGAGTGCACCAAGCCTACACTTGTGGTATACTGAGTGCATGGTGAGGATGGTGCAGGTGGCCTCACCGTGCCGGAGGACAGTGTGGGCGGCAGTGAAAGTTTATCATGATGTGTGTATACAACAATTCCTGATATGTGTACCATCGTTCACGATGTGTGTACCGTAATTATTCCAACAGAGTGGTACTGTGGAGGCTAAAGTTAATATTTGTATTACAGGCTGATCAAAGTCCATGTTCAGTCAGATAAAACATGCCCAAGTATATTTTAAATGTACGTATTATTATACACAGTACACAGTGCTTTATTTTGTGATGTTTATTTTGCAAATTTGGGGACATTTGCTTTTGAATTATGTATGTAGGCTTCTTGCTTAGACCGTGTTGACCAGATGTGTGACAGCATACGACTCGTGATTATATATTCTTGCCGAGGCTAATTGACAAGTTTGTATTGGCAGTCACGCCTACTGGTTACCATGGCAACCGGAAACTCGTCGCCAGAGCTTGACCTGTACTGGGAAGTGCATGACTCCCGCACGCCCAGGGCCGAGGTCATTCGTGATCCCAACACGTGCAGGGTCGAGGTCACGTCCGGTGAAGTGACATCGTCAGCTGGGTCATCGTCGCAGCCTACTGCCAGTACGTGGTCCTCACCTTGGTCTGGACACTCGTCTAGTCGACGTCAGTCTTCCTGTTTATATTTCTCCGACACGTCTAGTCCGCCTCCCAGGGTGCCCAACAACTCTCCCGCGGAGGGAGGCGCCTCTCCCACGGAGGGAGAGGTGCCTCTCGCCTCCCTCATCTTCCTAGGTGATGACGACGTGTTTACGGACTATTCTGGGGTCACGCCCTTTCCCACAAGCGTCACGTGGGCTCCCGGCGTCATGTCCTCACCCACTGGCGCCACTTGGGCTGCCGGCGTCACGTCCCCACTCACTGGCGTCAAGCCATCACCCTCCAGCGTCACGTGGACTTCTAACATCATGACCTCGCCCACTGGCGTCACACCCACTCCCGTCGGCGTCACGCCCTCACCCGCTAACGTCACAAGAGCGTCCACACTACCCGGAGTTCCCAGTTCGGACTCGGGTTGCCAACAACAGAACGAGAGTCCAAATAGCCCAAAGACAAGTCCCCGGAATGGCGCCAAGGGCAAGGAGGGGCATGGAAATGCGGTTAGAAAATCGTGTGGGAGCGGTGTTAGATGCTCGTCTCCCACTCCTCCACACACGTCCTCCCACAGTGCCACTCCCCCACACACGTCCTCCCACACTTCCACTCCTCCACACACGTCCCCCCACACTACCACTCCCCCACACACGTCCCCCCACACTACCACTCCGAAAACCTCCTCACCAAACCCTGTAGCTGGTGGAATCAACCGAATCCCACAAGCGTCAAACGACGCTAAAACCCGCGTCCAGTCAAGAGGCAACGAGAGTAAAAGTGATCCATCAGGACTCTCGCCAGCGGCCGGCCAGGGCGACCTTGCCTACCGAGGTCAGCACACTCAGTCCTACTCCCTAAGGACCTGTTCGCCAGTCTGTGCTCAAAATTTCGCCAAACTTTCGAAAGAACTTGGCGAAACGAAAGATCAGCTGTTTGCCTTGTCTGTACAAGTAAGTAGCAAGCGTTTAAAAATATTAATTCTTTCTCATTTTCTATGACATGGTTTCCGTAGGCATTACACGCTTATTTGGGCATCAACGTGTTGTATTGTTGACTGGGAAGACGTCCATAGCTGTCATGAATGTTGTGGGTGGGGTGACGAGGGTGGGGCGCACTGCGTCACTGGTCTCCGAAGCTGCCTCCTGCAGGGTGGCCTCCGGGAGGGTGACCTCCGGGAGGGTGGCCTCCGGGAGGGTGGCCTCCGGGAGGGTGACCTCCGGGAGGATGGCCTCCGGGAGGGTGACCTCGCGGAGGGTAGTCTCTAGTGCGAAAGTTTCCAGAGATTAAAGAAAAATAAAACAGTATAACTAGACAGCACTGGAAAGGTATACGAGGACAAACGAACTGGGATTTGAGGACGAGGGAAAGGAACGGTACCCATCCACTTGGACTGTCGGGAATTGAACGCCGACCCCTGCAAGAAGCCAAGCCGTCGTTTTACCGACCAATCCAAGTGGCTGAACAGGGGGGGGGGGCCGTCAATAGTCTCCAGGAAGTCAGTCTCCGACAGGGTTACCTTCAGAAGGATGCCTTCCTGGTCACCATAAAGGAGTAAGATGGTCAGTGGACGAAAGAACGTGGACAAGAAGGCGCAAAACAGGGAATTGGAAAAATTGGAACACGGGGGAGGATTAAATTATTAATCAGTTTATGAACTCCGAAACACTACGAGGTTGTTCATAACAATCATAACCTTGGGTTTTGAAGTTTCGTAAACTGGTTAATATTTGTAAACAAAGCCGCCATGTTTGTTGAGGTTGGGGGTCTCTTTACTAGCAGTAAATGGGTATCCGGGAGTTAGGCAACTGTTGTGGGCTTGCATCCTGGGGAGGGTCAGTAGTTCGAGGGGTGGGTGGGGGGGACCTCGATAGCCTAACGTGTATATATATATATATATATATATATATATATATATATATATATATATATATATATATATTCATATTCAAAATATATATAGGGTACCACCTCTGGTTAATTGTAGGGACCCACAAGCCTCGAAGAAGACGATATATAGCACCCGGGAGAGCCTTGTCGGGCTCTCTCGTGCACTGGCACATATTGTCTTCGCCTACCACCCTCTTTATATATATATATATATATATATATATATATATATATATATATATATATATATATATATATATATATATGAAAATTTATTGTACAAGATTACATGATTACAAAATATGACCTTAACACATACACAACACAACCAATACAAGTCAAATGAAAAACACGCTAATGGGAAACATTGATAAAAGTCACGGACAGATTCGATCATTGTTTCAAGTCAAACACTTTATCTAATTCCTCCGAAGTTGAACTCGTGCCCAAGATGCGACAGGCATTTCCCCTCTGAATCGCAACACTGAGGCGCTGGAACAAGAAACTTTTCGCTCTCTGGTCTTTTGTAACGTCGATCAATTTGTCCCCCAATTCCTTTAGGAACTTCAATGCACATTTTCCCCACGAACCGATCGGAACAAAGTTGTAACAGTGTGCCAGAGCTCTGTATTTGATAATTTTCTGCGATTCTCTGAAAGCAGCGCCGCCCCCTTCACGTGTGTCGTGGTGGAGGTATGTACTGGCCAGTGTGGCAGCGCATGTTTAGTCCCATGCTTACCATCCTTCCAAGGAAACAAGGTGACCCCCATCTAGGCGCTTCTGAGGTTCGTTGGGTCTAAATAAGTGTGGTTCTCTTTGTGCTTGGCAGCTGGCCGTGGCGAGGCTACTCTTGATGATGCCTTTGACTTCTTCATATCTTGCAATCTTACCCTGTGATTTACGACATATCAGGCCATGGCGACCATATTGGTCTGCCATCGCAATTCCGCAGATGCACCTGTGTTCGGTGAGAATGGGGGCAGCAAGGCGATGGGCAACTCCAATGCGGAGAGCGTCATGATTGAGGCGAATTCCCAGGGCTGCATTGGGCACAGCAAATAAAAAATCCCCAGCATGAGGTGCTGTTACCGCTAGGAGGCGGGCTTTGTTTTCAGCATCTGCGTTTTCAAGCATTGTTGTGGCTGTCTTTTCCATTATGGGGCTATCCCAGTGGTCCTGCTTGTGGTCTTTTGGGGCTTGTGGTCGGGGTAAAGGGTGTGCAATGGTTTCCTGGCTGCTTCGATAAACTTTTGATCATGAGTTCCCGCTGTTTTTCTCATTTCGTATGCCTATGGTGCCAAATCTCACTGGTAGTGTTGCTTGGTCCCACTGACTGTCATCTAAATCTAGGTTGAGCACCTTCATGAATATTGACCTGAGGAGCTCATCATAATTGACTTAGAAGTGGGTTGCCAAAAGTGAGTGCACACCTTAAGAAGTATGTTAGCCTGGGCAAGGTAAGGCACTTTGTGAGAAGGTAGAGGGCATCATGGGAGTTCAGGTCCCCTATTCTCTCTTCCATCCTCTTTAGGTCGTTAAACTTTTCGTCAAGGACTGCAGCAATGGTATTGTGACCCAGAGGTGCTCCGAGTAGTGTGCTGTCGCTGGGTTTAATATTTATAAACATAGATTATATATATATATATATATATATATATATATATATATATATATATATATATATATATACATATATATATATATATATATATATATATATATATATATATATATATATATATATATATATATATATATATATATGTTATAACATATATGCTTCCTGTCCTTGTCAAAACGAATTAATTAACCTTCAGCCCCGTTAGTGAGACTTGAGGTGTTTACCTGATCTGGCTAATTAGAACTCGACAACAAGATCTGAACCTGTGTTATTGAGGGAATTGTAACTCGCGAGGTCAGACTAGTGACTTTATGGGTAGAGGTCAGAGCCTTAGGGGTCACAACCAAAAGGTCCAGGGTTCAATTCCCGCAGCAGTACAGACACGGTTCAGCATGTTTTCTTTCACATGATGCCTCTGTTCATCTAGCAGTAAACTGGTACCCAGTTTTGGCAACTGTTGTGGCTGGCATTCTGGGGGTGATTAGTACATACAAATGATTTAATTGAAGATTAAAAGCACCGAAGAATATTTGTAAATAACAGACGTAAATCTACGCAAAACAGACGAATCAAATGTAAACAAAAATCTTACCACACAATTCTCTTCCACAGTTAATTAGACAAATAAACAGGTTACGAACTGGAAACAAGCGACAAGCACACTTGTTGTACGAAATCTGAACATTCAAGTCATTCCCGAGGCTGTGTGGGTGTGTGTGTGTGGGGGGGGGTAGAAATAGCTACTCTATCCCTTTGAGATGTATTTCTTTCTTGTCTCAATAAACATACTTGAACTTCTCTGAGGCCTAAACACCACCACCACAGCCGTAGGCCTCACTAACGTGTTTTGTTGACCAGACCACACACTAGAAGTTGAAGGGACGACGACGTTTCGGTCCGTCCTGGACCATTCTCAAGTCGCTTGTGTGTTCTCACTAACACACGTTAGTGAGAACTCACTAACGTGTGTTCTCTATTAAGATATTTTTCCAACCGAGTCATTACGTTCTGCTCCTAAGACGAAAGAGTCATGGCAGTTCTAAATTCCCTTCCAATCCCCTTAATTTTCTAGAAAAGGTATATTCAAGGACGCGTAGTGACCCGACAGGTGCTCAGAAGTCCTGATCTGTGATGCGCTGACCTGACAAGTGCACCCAGTCAGAAGTTGCTGACCTCTGACCCACGGAACCCAAGAGGCCTGGAGCCTCTTGGTAGAAAGGTTAGGTTAGGGCGTGTGTCGGGGGACGGGATGGGCGTGTGTCGGGGGGTTGGGAGGCGTCGGTCTGACCACGTTCCAGTGACTTTTAAGATGAGTAGAACACCTTCCTCAAGGCTGCCCTTGACCTCTACAAGAGGGCGGAGAAGGCGACCCTCACCTCACACACACACACACACACACACACACACACACACACACACACACACACACACACACACACACACACACACACACACACACCTGAAGGAAATTTATGTAAACAAAATCAACATGACCAGACAATACCACCATGGCTGCTGGTATCTAAAATGTTCAATTAAACACTCGAGGCAAACAATCTCCCAGAATTCTGTGCACCGAACAACAGTGCCAATATTTACAAATAGAGGACAGACAAGATGCTCTAAATTACAGACCAATATCACTGACAAGCATCCCGTGTTGCGTGCAGGTGAAAGCACTCAGACTGAGCATGATGAAAGACGTGGGCAAGATAAACTTTGTAAGGAAAGGCCAACATGAATTCAAAAGGCAAAAGTCGTGCTTGACAAATTTGTTTGAGGTCTATAACAAGGTTACTACAGTAAGACAAGCAACAGGGGAATGGACAGACAGTGTTTTCCGAGATTATCTAAAAGTATTTGATACGATATCAGGATATACGACTGGTGTACACGATGACCAACATAGGCTGGGATAACTGGGAAGACACTTTACTGGGTGAGGGAGCACCTGAGGGACAGATAACAAAGAGCCACAGTCAGAGAGGAGGTTTAGAGCTGGAGGAATGTAACAAGTGGGTTCCCGCAAGGCTCCTCCTGAGACCGCTACTATTTCTAATTAATTGATGTGACTGACTCACCCGAGGGAGTGAGCTCGTAAGTGTCAATGTTTGCAGACGATGCAAAGCTGATAAAGAATGTAAAAACAAAGAAGGACTGCAGGAAGTTACAGAACGACCTTTACAAACTCCAGGAGTGGGCAAACAAATGGTTGCTGAAATTCAATCCCAGCAGGTGTAAGATTATGAAGATGGGAAAGGGAGAAAGGAGAACAAAATGCATCTACACCATAAGGGGGAAAGCAACCACAGGAATCATAAAGAGAGAAAGATTTGGGAGTGGATATAAACACTAACACTAGAGACACACATAAACATTGTAACATCAGCAGCATAGGGGGACACCGGCTAGTAACAAAACGTCGCTTATAGACCTAAATCAGGATTCCTTCAAGGCAATCTACACAACCTTTCTTAGAATAATATTGGAATTTGCATGAATAGTACACCACTGGGATAGGCTACAATAGATGTCTGTCTCAACACAGCTATTCTCATGACAGTACATCAAAATAAATGTGGCCATCACCCACACACACACACATCAATTAATAATTACAATCAATTATCAACATCATTGGGTTTGATGATGTTATGCCGTGGAGAGGCCACTCCAGACCGACCACCAGAGCGCAACTCCATAGTCTCCTGAGACTGATGGATGCCTACTGCTACTACCATTTCCACATCTCATCATTCCCACACCACAAGTCTCTCTTCTGAGACAACAGGACAACCTCCTTAAGTGCCAGTCTTTCTTCTTACCTCTTCTTATGGGTTGTGGACTGCTTTGACTCGAAGTTAGTTCAGGGTTATAACTAGACCAGTCAAACTTGAATCTGAAATTGCCTGTGTTATTTGCATACAGGAATTGTGAATAATTAAAAACGTTGCTAAGGTGATTTATTGTAAGTAAATTGGGCATCTTGATCAAATGCAAAGTTGATTCAATATTGTATTTAGCAGCATTTAAGTATAATTGGCAGGCTAGGCTAGTCATTGTTAATTTGAAGTTTGTGCATTGATTCAAATACTTATTGCAATATTGCAGTTAAGTGTGAATGGATAATATAAAAATAACATACATTATATATATATATATATATATATATATATATATATATATATATATATATATGTGTGTGTGTGTGTGTGTCATGCAAATATTTTTGGGTCTACTGTATATACATTTAGTTAAAGAAATTGCAAGTACTCAGAGCTGTATTCTGATCATTCTGATATGATCAGATCATATTCTGATTGTGAGGCTAAGTGACATACGATTTATCAAGGATTAGACTTTGATGAAGACTTTGACGTTTCTGCCCGAAACGCTGCGCGTACTAGTGGCTTTACAAGATTGTAATTACTGTACTATGTATCCTCACAATCCCAATGTACCTTCTTGTATATATATAAATAAATAAATAAATAAATAAGTTGTAAATATCATCTAATTCAGTGGTACTTTTGATCTGCTTCAAGTGCATAAAGTGTGGCTTTAGTTAGATAGTGACAAATACTTGGAGTGCTGCCCCATTTCACACAGATTTTATTAGGCATATTATTTGTTGGTGACCAGAAGTGCTAGTAAATGTTCTACCTATGTTTATATTACCCATTTGTTCCTATATACTGGAATAGGGATTTTGACTAGCACGGTCGTGAATAACCCGTAGTTCGCAGTGCATTGTATTTGTTTACCTTTTGAATGAATGGTTAGGCTTTGTAAGCTGTGACCCCCATGAGTCCCACCACTCATTCTTTTACCCCATGGTCTCCACCACCCATTATGTGTGTGTACCCCATGGTCTCCACCACCCATTGTGTGTACCCCATGGTCTCCACCACCCATTATGTGTGTACCCCATGGTCTCCACCACCCATTGTGTGTACCCCATGGCCTCCACCACCCATTGTGTGTGTACCCCATGGTCTCCACCACCCATTGTGTGTACCCCATGGCCTCCACCACCCATTGTGTGTGTACCCCATGGTCTCCACCACCCATTGTGTGTACCCCATGGCCTCCACCACCCATTATGTGTGTACCCCATGGCCTCCACCACCCATTGTGTGTACCCCATGGCCTCCACCACCCATTGTGTGTACCCCATGGCCTCCACCACCCATTATGTGTGTACCCTGTGACCCTCCACCACCCATTGTGTGTGTACCCCATGGCCTCCACCACCCATTGTGTGTGTACCCTGTGACCCTCCACCATCCATTATGTGTGTGTACCCCATGGCCTCCACCACCCATTGTGTATGTACCCTGTGACCCTCCACCACCCATTATGTGTGTGTACCCCATGGTCTCCACCACCCATTGTGTGTGTACCCCATGGCCTCCACCACCCATTGTGTGTGTACCCTGTGACCCTCCACCACCCATTGTGTGTGTACCCTGTGACCCTCCACCACCCATTATGTGTGTGTACCCCATGGCCTCCACCACCCATTGTGTGTGTACCCCATGGCCTCCACCACCCATTGTGTATGTACCCCATGGCCTCCACCACCCATTGTGTATGTACCCCATGGCCTCCACCACCCATTGTGTATGTACCCTGTGACCGTCCACCACCCATTATGTGCGTACCCTGTGACCGTCCACCAACCATTGTGTGTGTACCCCATGACCTTCCACCAAGTCCATTGTGGTGTCCGTTTGGCAGGTTCAGACTAGGATTTACCTCTTTTTCTGGTTTTTAACCCACGGGGGTAGTTTTTGCCGGCCCTTGTAGGATTTTGTGGGTGTAAATGTTGGCGTGTGTGTGTGTGTGTGTGTGTGACACCTGCCTCAACAACTGCGAAAGTTAACGCATGTGTTTTAGCACATCATCATCATCACCTGTAATGAAATATATCCAAAGATCAAAACATCTGTTCATGGGGGTAATCTTGGTTAGTGGAATGCCGCACAAAGAAAGAACTGCTAAATGCTGTTAAAACAAAAAAAGAGAGATTCAAAATGATTGATATGATCAACATGCAATTTGCAGAAACATTGCCATCTTAGGGGGGCCTGGAGGCGCGGAGCCTTGCCGTCACCCACTCAGGGGTCCAAATTCTGGAAGCAGCAACGCCAGCACTTACGAACCTGTACATCTTTTTTCAATCTTTGGCGGGTTTGTTTACAATTATTAAACAGTTAGTGAGGTCCGAAGCACCAGGAGGCTGTTTATAACAATAACAACAGTTGATTAGGAAGTTTTCATGCTTGTAAACTGTTTAATAAATGTCACCAAAGCCGTCAAAGATTGTGGAATGATTTACACGTTCGTAAGTACTTGCGTAACTGCTTCGTGAATCTGGCCCCCAGGAGTATAAGTTGTCTTACGGGACAACAATTCTAAGCACCGTTAATGAATATCTCAACCATTGTTTCAAATCGGCAGGTAATTAGGTACATGGTAACCTAATTATGACTTCCTCTCAGGTAAATAACCCCAGCCACTTGGGTTAGACGGTAGAGCGATGGTCTCGCTTCATGCAGGTCGGCGTTCAATCCCCGACTGTCCAACCCGCCAAACACGCGACAAAACTACAACGTTGTTGTAACAAGTGGAAAATAGGGACAGTTTGGTTTTGTGTTTGCAGGGTTAAGTGGTTGGGCACCATTCCTGCCTCCCCGTCCCATCCCAAATCCATATCCTAATGTTATAGATTCAGCTACTCTGAACAAGTTCCAAGTAGCACGGGCTATGGTGAGCCCGTAACTTACCTGGCACAGGAGCGGGCCAAGTAGCACAGGCTATGGTGAGCCCGTAGTGGACTTACCTGGCACAGGAGCGGGGCAAGTAGCACAGGCTATGGTGAGCCCGTAGTGGACTTCCCCCATATCCTAACTCCTTCACAGTGCTATATATAGTCGTAATGGCTTGGCGCTTTCCTCCTGATAATTCCCTTCCCTTCTCAGGTAAATAATTTACCGTAAATTTGTGTAACTCTAGCCTAGCTACAGAAATTTATTAATAAAGTACAGTATTTCAATTTCTATTTATAATAATTATTCGATTTATAATAACAAGTCTACGATTAATCATATCAAAGATGGATTAAATTCAAGATTAATAAAATCTAAGACATGAGAATGTCTAGCATTAAATACTCACTTAGTATAACTACAGTTCTCGACTATGGGAACTCACTCAGAGCCTTAAGGAAGGGGAATTTTTGTACTTTGTGACTTTCAACTGCCCTAATGTCCACTCGGGATTAAATAGCAGTACGAGCCTAGTCATATTTTCACTGCCAGACTCTGGATTAAATAGCAATACTAGCCTAGTCATGTGCTCATCGACAAGATTCACAGCAACATACAACTATTAAAAAACAAACAATTCCCGAATACCCCTCAATAAACGTTACCAATAGAACCAGGTAATATTACTTGCAAAGGTGACTAAATCTTTTAGACTTCCGTTACTTCATTAAAATGTCAAACAAAGCACTATGGCAATATAGCCTCTCTGAACACCAGCAAAGATACAGAAAAAACCACATTATTCCAATGTGTTGTATTATTCGCACGTTAATAAATCTGGCGTTGGTACAACAGCCAGAGTAGTCGTGGTAGTCGTAGAGACACTGAGGTGTTGATGATGGTGGCGGAAATGATGGCAACGATGGTGGTAGTAGTGGTGGTGGTGGTGGTGGTGGTGGGAGACATTTCTGGTGTCAGGTGGTGCAGAATCGGGCAGGTCTCAACCCCCCCATCAGGAGACCCGACATCGTTAATGAGCCACAGAATGTATAATTAACATGTCGGTTCAATTAACATGTAATTAGACCAAGCTCATGCATTAATGACAATCTTTTTTTTACATTTGAGGTTATTCATCTATGCTCTAACCCCAAGATGTAAAAGGAGAGCAGTCAGTCTCTGAGCCAATTGAGACAATAAAACTTACTGAAGCAGATTAACAGTTAGTAAATTAAGGCACGAGACAGCAATACCGTTAACTAATCAGTCATTCCGCATGTTTACACACACACACACACACACACACACACACACACACACACACACACACACACACACACACACACGGACCGTTTTGCCTCATTTCCAGTCTCTGGCCATCTGCCTGTAGCTACCATTACCTTAGTAATGGTTCACAATCACAAACTAGTCCAGGAATTAACTAAATAAAAGGTCACAGTCAAGGACGTGTGGTTTTTTTTTCCGTTGTATCAGTTACTGTCAGTCTGAAGTGGACGTGTCTTCCGGTAAGCAAGATTGCGTAGCCTGTTATCGAGAGCGTGTACTCGGCGTACTACGTCGCACAAGACCGCACGTCGTGGGGTAGGCGACAGAAAAACTGGTTATTTTACTCAGACGACGGGTTGGTCTGCTACAGAGACTGGTAAAGGGGGAGCAGGGGGACCTCTTGCTGAACCAGTGGCAGGGAAAAGAAGCCTTCGGTAGTGCTGTTGTTATAGATTCAGCTACTCGGAACAAGTTCCAAGTAGCACGGGCTATGGTGAGCCCGTAACTTACCTGGCACAGGAGCTGGGCAAGAAGCACGGGCTATGGTTAGCCTCGTGGATAGGAGATGTCTCCCGTGTTCGGTAGTTCGCTCGTTAGGCTGTTATGTGTGGCTGGGTTTGGTGAATTGAGTAGGAGAGGCTAGCGGGAGCTTATAAACAGCCGCTAGTCTCTCCGGGTTTACGGGCTCACCTTAGCCCGTGCTACATGGACATTTCGTTCTGAGTAGCTAAATCTAAAACAACAACAACAACAACTCTCCGGGTCTTGGACTAGCGGCGGTGGTGGCTGGGAAGCCTACAGGTTTCTACATTCAACCCGTCCTCGCACATTCGTATTGTCAATATTGACTTATTAAATACGTGCATAGGTGATATACTAAACAAAATAGTTTACCTTGAAAAGCTTCATAGAAAACACCGACCTTACCTAACCTTGTTAGTATGTTAAGATAAGCATCTTATAGTTTCATAATTACAATTGTTACCAAACCTATTATAGGTATAGGTTAAGTAATAATTGTAATTACGAAGCAATAAGATGCTTATCTTAACATACTAACAAGGTTAGGTAAGGTCGGTGTTTTCTATGAAGCTTTTCAAGGTAAACTATTATGTTTAGTATATCACCTATGCACGTATTTAATAAGTCAATATTGACTATACGAATTTGCGAGGACGGGTTGCTACATTACACATGGAAATCACATAACGTGATGCATCAAATGAACAATGAGAGACTGCAGGATCCGTGTAGGGGCAGTTGGACTCCCGGTTGCAATTCTTTTGACCATGTCGTGGCACAGTCGATTAAGGCAGCGTCTGGGATCCTCTCGGACGTAGGTTCGAACCCTCATCACGGCCCTTGTGGGTTTGTTCATACAGGTTTCTCCTTGTTTCCATGGCACAACTGGAAGCAACATATTTGCCTTGTTGTTTATTTTGTCATTCTTAAAAAGGCGCTGATCAGTTTAATAGATGCTGTTCGATGCATGCAAATGAACGAAGACGGTGACAGTTAGCCTCACATTATAGCGTGATTAGGGGGGTAGAAATAGCCTAAGCTACTCTATCCTTTGAGATTTATTTCTTGCTTATCTCAATAAACATACTTGAACTTGAACTTGATATAGCGTGATATAAAGGTACTTGCAGGCCATGAGTCACAATAACGTGGCTGAAGTATGTTGACCAGACCACACACTAGAAGGTGAAGGGACGACGACGTTTCGGTCCGTCCTGGACCATTCTCAAGTCGATTGTGTGACGACGAAACGTCGTCGTCCCTTCACTTTCTAGTGTGTGGTCTGGTCAATAAAGGTACTTGTTCAGCGGTGGAGTGCCCCTCGTACACGACTCTGACATAAACAAAAGATTGCACCAAAAAAACTTTCGCTAACTTCTTTCACTCGGCTGTATGTTACCTCCCCGTAATTACTATCCGTTTGCAGTGTTTGGACGACTTTGAACTTTGAGAGATCGACCCCACCTCCCGGACCACACCCAGAGGGGCGGGTGTACACTGGTGCGGTCTAATGACCACACCGACCTTCGTGGTGGGTGTGGGGCTCGACAAGTTCACGGAACACGGCCAGTTTATGTAGTTACCCCCGTAAATTGGATATTTTCTTCTTTCAAAATTGTCACCTGCTCTCGTTAAAGCACGTCGCATTCTGACGTATACTTTGACTAAGGCCAGAATCTGACGTACAAGAAAATGGCAGCGGCTTGCGAAATTGACATTATGTCCCGTATTCTGTTCATGGGTCCTATGGTAGATTAGGTTAGGTTAGTACGACAGCTTGATTAATAAAATATAAATAAATAATAAATAAATATAAATATGTTTATTCAGGAAAGGTACATACATAAGAGATTTTACATAAGTGGATCGAATTTATAGATAGAGCTAGTACATACAATGGATTAATTTTACTCGTAAGTGATTTATACAAATCATTACAGGTGGGCTGGCGGTGTGGCTCACTGCTCAAATTTATTATGACTGATGGATAGCCGTAATAAATTAGAGATTTAGCGAATTATATAGCTGACTAGCAAGTTCCCAACATCAAGAAA
>WNGS01120156.1:0-10330 GCA_020271785.1 Procambarus virginalis
ACACACACACACACAACACACAATTGTGGAAACTAAAATTAATGACATGATCTCAGATGCAATCTTTCCTGAAGGGTACCAGGTGATAAGAAAAGAGAGGACACAGAGACAGGGAGGTCGAGTGGCACTCCTAATAAGCAGAAATGGAAGTTTGAAGACCTGGGAAATCGGGTTACCAATGAGTGCACAAGCTTCATACTTGGAACTCTGACAGTAGATGGGAGGAAGATTGTGATCTTGGTAATCTACAATCCCCCACCAAACAGTAGAAGACCCAGGCAGGAGTATGATGACAACAACAAGGCATGCATAGATGAACTGCAGAAGGCAGCAACACTAGCCCACAGAATGAGAGCGAAGCTGCTGATCATGGGGGACCTAAATCATGGAGAGATAAATTGGGAATCAAGGAATCCCCATGGAGGGGACGAAACGTGGGGAGCAAAATTAGTAGATGTTATAGACAAGAATTTCCTAACACAACATGTGAAGGAAGACACAAGGGAAAGAGGAGGAGATGCACCAAGCCTATTAGACCTGATTTTCACCCAGAACGTAGAAGATATCGAGAATTTGGAGCATGAAATACCTCTAGGGGCCAGTGACCATTGTGTCCTAGTCTTTGACTACATGATGGAATTCAAACTTATGACCATGGGACAAGAGATCTGGGAAAGGATAGTTGACTACAGGAAAGGGGACTATAAGAGGATATGGGACTATCTGGGAGAACTGCAGTGGGAGGAAGAATTAGAGGAAAAACAGTCCAAGATATGATGGACCTAGTCATACAGAAATGCCAAGAGGCCGAAGAGAGATTTATACCAACAGTAAAGGGAAAAAATAAGAAGGAATATAATAACCCATGGTTTAATAGACAGTGTCAGGAAGCAAAAATGGCCAGCAGGCGGGAGTGGAGGAAGTACAGAAGACAAAGGACAGAGGACAACAGGATCAGATGCAACAGAGCTAGGAACGATTACATAAGACGAACATCGGAAAGGGACTATGAGAACGATATTGCAATCAAAGCGAAAAAACAACCTAAGTTACTACACAGTCATATAAGAAGAAAAATGTCGGTGAACGACCAAGTGACAAGACTAAGGAAGGCAGAGGGGGCATATACTGAAAGTGACAAGGAAATCTGCGAGGCACTGAATGCCAATTTCCATGGAGTGTTCACTACCGAGCCTGAGCAGCTCCCATTGTTGGAAGGGGTTACCCTAGATGAAAGACTATCAGATATAGAGGTGACAGCAGAGGAGGTAATGAAACAGTTGACAACACTAGATGCAACTAAAGCAGTTGGACCAGACAAAGTATCACCGTGGATACTAAAAGAAGCAGCGCAGGCCCTCAGCGTGCCTCTGGCAATGATCTTTAATGAGTCACTTATGTCGGGAGAATTGCCCAGTTGCTGGAAGAAGGCAAATGTCGTGCCGATCTTCAAGAATGGCGATAGGGAGGAGGCACTTAACTATAGACCTGTATCACTGACAAGCATCCCCTGTAAAATACTGGAAAGAATTAGGCTACGACTAATTGCACACCTGGAGAACATTAGGTTTGTGAACAAACATCAACATGGGTTCTGGACAGGGAAATCGTGCCTAACAAACCTTCTGGAATTCTATGATAAAATAACGAGGATAAGACAGGACAGAGATGGTTGGGCAGACTGCATATTTCTGGACTGACAAAAAGCCTTTGATACAGTACCGCACATGAGACTGCTGTTCAAACTCGAGAGGCAGGCGGGGGTGGGGGTCCATATAGTCCTGGGGACCATTCAGGCTTGTTCGCATTTGTTTTCCTCACGTGTTGCCCCAAAAATGAGGTGATTTGATAAAATGCTATGCCCAAAATTACCATCTGAGTGCCGGCAGGGAAGTGGCTCAAATAGCTTTGGCTATCACTTCCTTATGTCCGGTCGTGATGGTCAAGCAGATTAAGGCGTCCCTGTACATACCAGTTGCGTTGCTCCTGGCAGTATGGGTTCGAGTCACTTCTGGGGTGTGAGTTTTCAGTTGCATATAGTCCTGGGGACAATTCAGGCTTGTTTGCATTTGTGTTCCTCAGATGTTGCCCCAAAAAATGAGGTGATTTCATAAAATGCTATGCCCAAGATTACCATCCGAGTGCCGGCAGGGAAGTGGCTCAAATAGCTTCGGCTATCACTTCCTTATGTCCGGTCATGATGGTCAAGCGGATTAAGGCGTCCCTGTACATACCAGTTGCATTGCTCCTGGCAGTATGGGTTCGAGTCACTTCTGGGTTGTGAGTATTTAGTTGCATATAGTCCTGGGGACCATTCAGGCTTGTTTGCGTTTGTGTTCCTCACGTGTTGCCCCAAAAAATGAGGTGATTTGATAAATGCTATGCCCAAGATTACCATCCGAGTGCCGGCAGGGAAGTGGCTCAAATAGTTTTGGCTATCACTTCCTTATATCCGGTCATGATGGTCAAGCGGATTAAGGCGTCCCTGTACATACCAGTTGCGTTGCTCCTGGCAGCATGGGTTCGAGTCACTTCTGGGGTGTGAGTTTTCAGTTGCATATAGTCCTGGGGACCATTCAGGCTTGTTCGCACATATATATATATATATATATATATATATATATATATATATATATATATATATATATATATATATATATATATGTCTCATTGAATATGACCGCATATTCAGTATTCAGTAACTGCAGAAGGTCTATTGGCCCATACGAGGCAGCTCCTATCCCAAAGATAGCCAATGGGCCAATAGGCCTTCTGCAGTTACCTTATTCTTATGTTCTTGTGTGCTTCGTCCCCCATTTATCACCAATGTATTCCCCTTGTTTTTACCTTTATCACCTGATCCCGTCCGGGTATAAATCAACGATTTCTGTCATTTCTTTTCACTTGAGAATGAACCATGGAGGTTCGAAACGTTGTGCAAATTGTATAATATGTGTAATACATTCTATAGTAATTCACTTTTTTCTTCACCTTGAAATAACGAAAATGAGTATTGGAGAACTCCTCTTTCAGCTAAGCCCTGATGCTGGGAAAATAGTTAGAGGGATAGAAGCCCTAAACCAGATGATAGTAAATATTGAATATGCAGTCATATTCAATGAGTCATGTTTAAAAGAAATCCTGCTGCCAGTATACACCAATATATATATATATATATATATATATATATATATATATATATATATATATATATATATATATATATATATATATATATATATATATATATATATGCCGAATAAACACATGTGAAAAATAGAGAATGCTTAACGCGTTTTCGGCTAATTCGCCTTCATCAGAGCAAAGTAGAATGAAGATAAGACAATATTGCTGATCAGACCTTTATATCCGCCTGGGCAGATCACCTGACCACCAAGAATAAGTGAAGGAAAGGAATTACAAGAAGGTAACTGCAGAAGGCCTATTGGCCCATACGAGGCAGCTCCTATAAATATCTCCAAGTGCCATACGTGTTAAACAGATGCTATATTGTTTTGACGTGCTATATTGAGGCTTAAATAGGGATCCAGCTTGTACACCGGGGCTCACATTAAGGCTGTTGTTACAATGTTTGATCAGAGCAGACTCGATCACGTTTCGTTCAACAAAATCCTTACTTTTAACAATACATTTTGCCCCTGTGAAGTCAATAGAATGATTACATAAACTGGAATGTAAATACAATGCACTGGATTGCTGGGCTGTACGAATAGCATATGAATGTTGTTTTAAACGCGAGGAAAGAGATTTACCTGTCTGGCCGATGTAAACACGTGCACACTCATTACAAGGGATGGAATACACACAACCTGATACAGACGAGGGCGAGTTCTTAATTAACATGGACTTAACTGTATTATCATTTTTGAACACTACATTAATATTAAGGTTCTTCAGGGCTGGGGCAAGATTTACTAGACTCTCAGAATATGGTAATACCAACGAATTTTCAGTTCTGGTTTAGACTTAATAGTCTGTTTGTAGAACGTCCGTTTGGCTGCACCAAACGCAAGATCCAAGATCGATTTTGGGTATTTTAACTTCTTCCCAATTTCAAATATATTTGCTATTTCTTCATTAAAAAATTCCGGACTGCAAACTCTCAGGGCTCTGAGAAACATACCAGAAAAAACAGCCCGCTTGACCTGAACATGATGATTAGAGTAATAATGGACATACGAGCACACATTGGTAGTTTCCTATACACATTGAATTTGTGTGCTCGTATGTCCATTTTTACTCTAATCATCATGTTCAGGTCAAGCGGGCTGTTTTTTCTGGTATGTTTCTCAGAGCCCTGAGAATTTGCAGTCCGGAATTTTTTAATTCCGGACTGCTCAGGAGAGGATGAAGACTCATTACGACCAAAGCAGCAAAATAAGGAAATTTAAACCAAGAGACTTCGTGTTGGCATATTTTCCTATCCCAGGTTTTCCATTGCAAAACAGGTTTTCAGGACCCTACCGCATCAAGGAGTGCAGAAACAACCACAACTACGTTCTTGAGACTCCAGATAGGCGGCGGAAGACCCAGTTGTGCCACGTCAACCTCCTGAAGCAGTATAAAGGTACTCCCCCCACTGTACTGGTATCTTTCTCCACCTTTAAAGGTCCATACCTCCACAGTGAGACCTTCCCTGCTTCTCCTCCCGAAAGCACTAACACTGAGTCAGTGTCTTCCAACTCGGAAATCCTAACTGATCTTCATACCTATTTGCAGGACAATAATAGTGCACCTCTCATCAAAATCTTCAAGGAACATCAGAAACTGTTCAGCGATGATCCACAAGAGTGTAATGTGGTTCAGCACGACATCCAGCTACTCCCTGACACCCGGCCGATTCGTCAACCTTTCTACCGAATCAGCCCGAGCAAAAAGGAAGTTATGCGTGCTGAGGTACAGTACCTCCTGGATCATGGGCTGGCCACCCCTTGTGAGTCCCCCTGGGCCTCACCCTGCATCTTGGTGCCGAAACCGCAAGGTAAAGTGAGGTTGTGTACCGATTATCGGAAATTGAATCTTGTGACTGTCAAGGATGCGTACCCCTTACCTAGAATAGATGACATCCTTGACGCCATTGGTAATGCCCGGTACTTATCAAAAATAGACTTACTCAAAGGATATTACCAAGTGTGTGTAACAGAGCGAGCCAAGGAAATATCTGCCTTCACCACTCCCTTTGTACTTTACAGATACGAATGCCTTCCATTTGGACTATGTAATGCCCCGGCCACCTTCCAGCGAGCTATCAACCGCGTCATCCAGGGCTTAGATAACACCTACGCCTACTTGGATGATATCGTTGTAGCAACCAACACCTGGGACGAACATCTGCTCCAGCTGCAACGATTGTTCGCCAAGCTCCTGACAGCCGGCCTTGCCATCAACTTGGGCAAGTCCACCTTTGCTAAAGGTAAAGTGCGTTATCTTGGTCATGTGATAGGGAGTGGCAGCCTAGCTCCGTTAAACATACACACTCAAGCCATCCAGCATTACCCACAGCCTACCACCAGGAAGCAGCTCCTGCGCTTCCTTGGTCTTGCCTCCTACTACCGTAGGTTTGTGAAGAATTTTAGTACGGTAGCGACACCATTGATCACTTTAACCAGCCCTAAGCAACGGTATCATTGGACCATTCAGCAAACCATTGCTTTTGAACAACTTAAATCACTGCTCTGTTCTAATCCTATTCTCGCCTCGCCAGATATCACGAAGCCTTTCATCCTCCATGTCGACGCCAGTGGTACCGGCATTGGGGGCGTCCTGATGCAACAACGAGGCGAGGAGGTTCTACCTGTTAGCTACTACAGCTACAAGTTAATTAAAACCACACCAGAAGAATTACAGCACTATCGAAAAGGAGCTACTCTCCATCGTCCTGAATTTACAGCACTTTGCATCATACCTACAAGGTGCTCGGTCTACCACCATCTACTTGGACCACAATCCCCTACGCTTCTTGCAGCAAGCCCAATTCAACAATCAACGACTTCTCCGATGGGCTTTATATCTGCAGAATTTCAACCTGGAGATCTTCTACATCAAGGGTTCTGACAACATCATAGCAGACGCCCTCTCCAGAGTCTATGAGGTAGAGGCAGCTCCACCTACCACTCTACCATCAGAAGAATTAACTTGACCCAGTAAGAGCAGGCTTCGGGGGAGAGTTGTGACGATAATCTCTTATAAGAGAGATTGAGCCTGCTCTTCCCTACATAAAGTTACTTACACATCTACAAGAATAAGATGCTACATTCAAAATATGTCTACCAGTAGCGCAAAACGTTTCGACCAGGAGGCAAAACGTACCCTGAACCCCCCTACTCCACTCCCTCCACACCGGCTCGCCACCCGTCATTAACCAGCAAACGACCCTTCCCAGCCTGCCTGCTCCTGATTGGTGACCAGCCGCCTGCACACTCGCACCTGCACCTCGGCGCCATCTACCTGAGTCGATGTCTGGGCCTGATCCAGCCATCATAGTCAGAATATTCTTGTGCTCTTAGCTGTGAACAACTAACTGATACATGTCCTGTTTATCGGTGGAGGTTCTAAGCTAGCACTCATATTCTCAGCACCTATTATTTGTCATTTAGCATTCATATTATTGTTAGAGTAAATTATCCACTTAGTTATTTTTGTTATATTTTTTTTACTTGTTTGTTTGCACTGTACATAGCCAAGGGATTGTCATTATTTTTGCTTTGTTTTCTATATTAATTAAAGTTTCATTGTTCATACTTTGTGTTTTGCGTGTCTTTCCTTACTTTTGCCACAAACAACAGCCAAGCAGTCTCTTTTTTTTTTTTTGTAAATGTGACAGGCATTGACACCAGCCATTAGGAAGACTGCCGAACATCCACACTCCTACATTTTCTCGTCACAATATATATATATATATATATATATATATATATATATATATATATATATATATATATATATATATATTGTTGAATATGACAGAAAGGTCATATTCATAAAGGTCAAAGGGTCATAGACAGGTACACGAAGAGTGTTGTCAACGCTTACGTCGGTCGTGCTCTCAGCCACAGCTTAGATTGGAAGAAAGTTGATGAAGAACTCTGTAGGGTAAGGCAGGTCCTAGTCAACAACGGTTCTATAACGGTTTCGTTGAAGACATCATAAATAGAATGGTGAAACCCCATGCAACCTCTGAAGAGTCAACCAAGACAACATTTGTACCCCCAATTAGACTATTTTACAGGAAATTCTTTTCGACGGCTCATAAAACAGAGGAAAGCGTCCTGAAAGATATTGTTGATAGGAACGTTATCTCTACAAACGAAAATCAGAAAATACAATTGACAATTTATTTTAAAACCAAAAAAACGGCCAATTTAACCATGAAAAACTCTCCAGGTTCCAAGCAGAACGCCTTAAAGAACACCAACGTCGTCTATGCCTTTAAATGCCCACTTGGGGACTGTAAGGGACCCAAAAGAACTCAGTATATTGGCAAGACAACAACGTCTCTTTCCAGTTGATTAACAATGCATAAGCAACAGGGCTCCATCAAGGAACATAAAATCTCTTCTGACAACCAGACCATCACCAGAGAAATCTTAACAAACAACACAGAAATTATCGATAGGTACAGTGATAGCAGGCGGCTCGAGATCTGTGAGGCACTACACATCAAAAAGTCAACACCAACAATCAACAGCCAATTAATGCACAACTATATTCTACGCACTTCAAGACCCCGAACATATATGGAAGCAACAAGAGGAAGTATGTGCCAATAGGTCTTATGCAGTGCTCATATCCAATTTATACCCATTGTTCAGTGTTCTGTCTTGTGTTTGTCATAAGTTTGTTCACCTCACCCAAAACTTTGTACCATATCACCTCACCCAAAATGAGTATAAGTTCGATGAATCTGTGTGTAAATTAAGTCTTTGAAAATGTAATAAGCATTACGAAACGCGTTCAGGCGTCAGAAAATTAAAAAAGGAATTTTGGAGAATTGATATTTTTATTACCACCGACAGTGAAGAAAAACTTAAGAAAAATTGAGAAAATTCATGCTAGAATTATTAATCTTACCTTTTCGGTCATATTCAACAATATATGTTTACAAGAAAGACTGATACCAAAATATACATATATATATATATATATATATATATATATATATATATATATATATATATATATATATATATTGTCACGGGGGTGGGCCGGGGCTCTGCTTACACTCTGCTGCTAGGGGCTCAGGAGGCAGAATACTCAGCCCCTCCGACTCCCGGGGTTCACCGGGGTCTCCTTGGTCCCACAGGAGAGGACCAGCAATGCCCACATCCGCAGGTCTTTGCTTTCACCACTGAAGGGGTGCCACTGACTCACCCTGGAAGCCCGTCAGTCAACCACGGGGAAACTGCTATCAGCAATTCCGGCCTAGACCCGTGGAGGAGTGAAGGAAGACTCGGGCTTACTTTATAACAATGACCTCCCTGAGTCTTGCCTGCCGGACAAAGAGGTTGCGGGAACTCCTTTCCCGCCTGTCTTCTCAATCTTTTCCTCAACAAGGTCGCCAGCTGGGTTATTATATCTGCACCCCAGCGATGCAGTTCAATGGGTGTATATATGTTGTCTGTTGCCAGAGTGTTGCTACTCCCAAGATCTACTATTGGACTGTCGGCCCAGGGTACACTCCCTTGAAGGTCCGTGTGGCTTTACCTCTCTCTAGCCACCACGTTACTAGTTGCCACCTTTCAGGCACTACTACTGATCGAATGGCTAAGGATACACTTTTACATCAGTCTGTGCTGTTACCACTCTTCAGGCAATAAGAATTTCCATAGGGAACATGGTGTTCCCTAGGTGGTGCTGTGATAACCTTCGTGTATGCTCGTATAGAGATACAATAATAATAATAATGGAGGCACACTTAAACACAATAATAAAATGTGTGAATTTACTAACACAAACTACATGATAACACATATGATTACAAGTGATACAAGAAAATGAAAATAATAATAACTCTGGAGACTGTCAGCATCTCTTCTCTCACGTTCTCCAGGCTCCTTCAACTGGGCAGATAGACAGGAGTCACACACTCTCAGAAGGGCCTCTTCACCACTTCGGCACCTCTTCTTCACTGTCCTGCCATCCACACACGCTGTCCTCTCTGACAGTCCTGGACATAAGCTGCCCTGCAGCCTATCCTGCTACTAAAGTATATATGTCCTAATTCCACATACATAAGTGAATATAATGGCCTATCTAGCCTACTCTCACAAAGGGGTAATGGGAGGGAAAATGATCTACCTTAACATCCCTGGCTCACGACGCCTGTCCCTCGATGGTGTGAGGGTCCTGTGCTTCCTGAGTCGATCCTCGGCGATCCAGGAACGTTCCCACAGGTCCTCAGGTGTCGTGAAGCCTTCGCGTCTTCGCCGTTCCAATCCCTGGGGTTCAGCTATCCCAATCCTGGTCCATCAATGGGCGCTGAGCTGATCGCTATATTCACACACACGTTCCTTCCACGAGGCGTTGCTCCTCGCCCTAGGAACGGTGTCGTCCCTCTAACAACCTCAGTGGATGTGACCCGGTCACAGCTATGCCTGCCCGCCACACCTTTCAGGCCCTCAACGTCACGCGTCGCCGCCCAGCGTCGTCACCGACAATTCTCCAAGTTTGGCACTTCTCTGCCCACTCAACTTGGTTCCTTTTGCTTCCCAGAAGCGCGGGGCCTTCTATGTATCAGGTGGGCTGCGATGGCTAGCTCTAATCCACTGAGAAAGGCCTGTTTAGCCTCCAGTCCTTGAGAGCTGACAGAGGAGCGTCCTCTCCCTTCGCTGTTAGGTCAACTCTGACGTTGGTGCCGCCCGGACACTCGGTGACGTCACGGCGGGCTCTAATTGGTCGCCCGTGACCCGTGTCATCCAATCCGCACACAGCTAGCGTCCATTCAAAACGTCATATCTGCAGTAGGGATACTCTTTCATTTATATCCGGCGCCTCTTTCCCTTACCTACAGACTTATATGTAAGTTTCTCCCTGTAGGGAGATCGATATGACTCTTACAGCAGGCAACGAAAGAGATAGGAGAGGGCACCGTAACAATATATATATATATATATATATATATATATATATATATATATATATATATATATATATATATACTAATATATATATATATATATATATATATATATATATATATATATATATATCAATATATATATATATATATATATATATATATATATATATATATATATATATATATATATATATATATATATATATATATATATATATATGTATATATAGC
>WNGS01120166.1:0-15746 GCA_020271785.1 Procambarus virginalis
AAAAATGGCTAAGGACATTGCTCATTATGTTGATAGATGTTTAACTTGCCTACAGCACAAGGGACATGTTTCAAGACCTAATCCAATTCAGATGTACCCAACAACCAAAGCTCCTTGGGAACGAGTACCGATGGATTTATTGACAAATTTTGCTGAAACAGAGAAAGGGAACAAACATTTGCTTGTAATGGTCGATAATTTTTCACGATTTTGCGAACTAGTTCCTATCCCGAACAACACAGCAGAAAATATAGCCAGTGCATTCCATGATCACATAATTTGTAGATATAGTATGCCTAAAGTAATCCTGTCAGATAATGGTCCAGAATTCAGTAATAGTATTTTAACTAGCTTGTGTGATTTATATAACATTAAAAAATGTAGCATCATGCCTTATCATCCAGCTAGCAACGGACTGGCCGAACGTACTAACAGAAAAGTGTTAGATGCCTTGAGAGTCACTTTGAATTTTGATAACAACAATTGGGTTGATTTTATACCCTTAATTCAGTGTGCTATAAATTCTTCGATTAATGTTTCTACAGGTGACACACCTTAAGCTATTCTTTATGGTACAGATAAGATCCTCCCTAATGAATTGATTAACATACCTCCTACTCCCTTATATAACGTAGATGATTTTGTTCAAGTAAAGGGTAGACAAATGCAACTAGTATTCAAGAAAATACGAGAACAATTGTCCCAAAGCTACAGCCGAGTTCACTCGAGCATGGAATGAACGAGCTAAACCCAGTAAAATAACTATTGGATCTGTAGTAATGATACTTAACCAACACAGGTCTGGTCCTATGTATAAGTTAACTAAGAAACTTTTGGGTCCATATAAGGTAATCGAGCTTATCAAAGGTAACAAGTATAGATTGAAAATTTAGTATCAGGGGAGTATATAAATGAGCAATTAGACCATATGAAGTTAGCTAAAATGACTGTTGACGAGACTGATGAGGAAGATGACAATGAACTTAACCAGACAGATCCTCCTATTGGGACACCACCTTCTGTGGTTGACGGACCACTTGATGTTCAGCAACCCCATACAAGCACTTATAATCTTAGATCTAGACCTCTCGTTTCAACCTTGCACTCACCACATGTCCATTGGCTAGATGTTAACGAGGTTATCCCTCAAGATGATAGTTTGTCACATGCAATTTCATCTGTTCCTGTTCCTCAGTCAGAGCCAGAGTTGTATAGTGCTCTGGATGAGCTATGTGTAGATATCTGCAGAATTTACAATTAAGTGCACTCTGCAGTTATTCTGTTTGGTTTGGCATAATTCATTTGCAGTATTTCCACCACATGTCTTATTATTACATAAATATATATATATTGTATGATGTTTTCTCAATTTTATTTTGTTACAAATTAAATGCCATTGTTAAGTCTATACTGCCATTTGTAATTTTTTTTACAGTGCTTGTCATAATAGATTTCATTAATGTTCTAGCAACCACATTGAGGCCAGTGAATCTTGACTGCTATCACTCAGATGTTAGTCTTCTTGTTCCAGGTCTTGTATATAACTTGTAAATATATTGCAAATTAAATATATTGTACATTGGTTTTGTAAATATATATATTGTACATGGAAAAAAAAGAAAAAAAATCATTATCTAATCTTAAAATTCATTTGTGGTTGTTAGGTCAGAATTTTGTTCAGTAATGTAAAATTGTTTAATTTTGTCTGTTTCAAGCACATGCCATTGACACATGTTAATAATTTTTGTTTAGGCAATACCTGAGTTGTATTGTTTCATATCTGACAAGTAGACATACACATGTTTCTTCATACTCTGGTGGAATCAAAGCATTGTTACCATGATTTTCACCTATTATGTTCAAAAAAAATTTTTTGGTGATGCCAAGATGCTAGTATTACGCACCTGATCTATTTCCAATTTTATTATGCAATTTTCACATGTAACCATTATTGATCCACCGAGGTCCTTTCAGTATTATTGTAACTATATAGATAGCCAGAGCTTGTCGACAAGGGACTCGACTTGGTAGCGTGTCCGAGCGGTGTTATATTCAAATTCCGCGCCAGTTGGAACATATCAATCACATCCGAGTAGGCCTCTGACGTCAGTCACATTCACAGTCTCCAGCCATGCTTGCAGCAGGCTCAGCCTCTCCACAGACCCACAGTAGTGAGGACCTCGGCTGGCCAGATATATATCTTGTTGCCTTAGCCAATAAATCAACGAAACTACATCTGTGTCTGCATTCAATCCCCCACAAGGCACGAAACCTCTGAAGAGACAACTAACAACACCTGTACCCCCTATTAGACTATTTTACAGGAACTCTTTTCCCAAGCTCATAACGGAGGAAAGGGTCCTGAAAGATATTGTTAATAGGAACGTTATCCCTACAGACAAATCAGAAGATACATTGACGATTTACTATAAAACCAAAAAACGGCCAACCTACTCATGAGAAACTCTCCAGACACAAAGCAGAATGCTTTAAAAGAGACCAATGTCGTCTATGCCTTCAAATGCCCACTTGGGGACTGTAAGCCTCAAAGAACTCAGTATATAGGCAAGACAACAACATCTCTTTCCAGGCGATTACGATGCATGCAACAGGGCTCCATTAGACATATAATCTCCTCCCCAACCAGACCATCACCAGAGAAGTCTTAACAAAAAACACAGAAATCATCGATAGATACAGCGATAGCAGGCAGCTTGATATCTGAGGCACTGCACATCAAAAGTCAACACCAGAACAACAGCCAATTAATGCAAAACTATATTCTACCCACTTCAAGACTTCGCACCAATATAGAAGCATCAAGAAATATGGGCCAATAGGCCCTTTGTAGTTACTTCCTTCTTCCCTTAATTTACCCAATATTATACCCATTTTTTGTGTTCTGTCTCGTGTTGAAAGTTTGTTTTTCACCTTATTCAAAACTGTTTAACATATCACCTCACCCGTGCAGGTATAAAATGAAAGCTGTTTAAAATTATAGCATAGTAGAACTCTGTTCAGTGTTTGCAGGTTATAGTTGTTGTGTGTAAAATAAAGTCTTGTAAATGTATAAGTTATACAAAACGCGTTCAATGTCGCGTCAGACTAGAAATAAAATGAATTTTGTAGAATTGATTTTTCAATACCATCGACAGTGAAAAGAAACATAAGAAATATTGAGAAAATTCGTGTTAGAATTAATAATCTTACTTTTTTCGGTCATATTTAATAATATATGTTTACTGAAAGATTGCTACCAAAATATACAATATAAGAATATATAAATAAAAATATATACTAATATATATAAATATACTAATATATATTAATATAAATTACTAATATTATATATATATATATATATATATATATATATATATATTATATATTATATATAATTATATATATAATATATATATATATATGTCGTACCTAGTAGCCAGAACGCCTTCTCTCAGCCTACTATGCAAGGCCTGATTTGCCTAATAAGCAATTTTCATGAATTAATATATTTTCTCAAATTTTTTTCTTATGAAATGATAAAGCTACTTATTCATTATTATGAGGCAAATTTTTTTTTATTGGTTAAAATTAACGTAGTTATATGACCGAACCTAACCCACCCTACCTAACCTAACCTACCCTATCTTTATAGGTTAGGTTAGGTTAGGTAGCCGAAAAAGTTAGGTTAGGTTAGGTTAGGTAGGTTAGGTAGTCGAAAAAAATTAATTCATGAAACTTGCTTATTGGGCGATCGGGCCTTGCATAGTAAGCTGAGAAGTGCGTTCTGGCTACTAGGTACGATATATATATATATATATATAATATTATATATATATATATAATATATTATTATATAGATATATATATATATATATAATAATATTATATATAATATATGCGAACAAGCCTGAATGGTCCCCAGGACTAATATGCGAATGAAAACTCACCCCCCAGAAGTGACTCGAACCCATACTCCCAGGAGCAACGCAACTGGTATGTACAAGACGCCTTAAACCACTTGACCATCACGACCGGACAAAATGAGTGATAGCCGAAGCTATTTGAACCACCCCACCGCCGGCACTCGGATGGTTATCTTGGGCATAGCATTTTACCAAATCACCTCATTCTTTGGGGCACATGTGAGGAACACAAATGCGAACAAGCCTGAATGGTCCCAATGGACTATTGCGAATGAAAAACTCACCCCAGAAGTGACTCGAACCCATACTCCCAGGAGCAACGCAACTGGTATGTACAAACGCCTTAAACCACTTGACCATCACGACCGGACAAAATGAGGTGATAGCCGAAGCTATTTGAACCACCCCACCGCCGGCACTCGGATGGTTATCTTGGGCATAGCATTTTACCAAATCACCTCATCTTTGGGCACACGTGAGGAACACAAATGCGAACAAGCCTGAATGGTCCCCAGGACTATATGCGAATGAAAACTCACACCCCCAGAAGTGACTCGAACCCATACTCCAGGAGCAACGCAACTGGTATGTACAAGACGCCTTAACCCCTTGACCATCACGACGGACAAAATGAGGTGATAGCCGAAGCTATTTGACCCACCCCACCGCCGGCACTCGGATGGTTATCTTGGGCATAGCATTTTACCAAATCACCTCATTCTTTGGGGCACACGTGAGGAACACAAATGCGAAGAAGCCTGAATGGTCCCCAGGACTATATGCGAATGAAAACTCACACCCCAGAAGTGACTCGAACCCAACTCCCAGGAGCAACGCAACTGGTATGTACAAGACGCCTTAAACCACTTGACCATCACGACCGGACAAAATAAGGTGATAGCCGAAGCTATTTGAACCACCCACACGCCGGCACTCGGATGGTTATCTTGGGCATAGCATTTTACCAAATCACCTCATTCTTTGGGGCACAGTGAGGAACACAAATGCGAACAAGCCGAATGGTCCCCAGGACTATATGTAATGAGAACTCACACCCCAGAAGTGACTCGAACCCATACTCCAAGGAGCAACGCAACTGGTATGTACAAGACGCCTTAACCACTTGACCATCACGACCGGACAAAATGAGGTGATAGCCGAAGCTATTTGAACCACCCCACCGCCGGCACTCGGATGTTATCTTGGGCATAGCATTTTACCAATCACCTCATTCTTTGGGGCACACATGAGGAACACAAATGCGAACAAGCCTGAATGGTCCCCAGGACTATATGCGAATGAAAACTCACACCCCAGAAGTGACTCGAACCCATACTCCCAGGAGCAACGCAACTGGTATGTACAAGATGCCTTAAACCACTTGACCATCACGACCGGACAAAATGAGGTGATAGCCGAAGCTATTGAACCACCCCACCGCCGGCACTCGGATGGTTATCTTGGGCATAGCATTTTACCAAATCACCTCATTCTTTGGGGCCACGTGAGGAACACAAATGCGAACAAGCCTGAATGGTCCCCAGGACTATATGCGAATGAAAACTCACACCCCAGAAGTGACTCGAACCCATACTCCCAGGAGCAACGCAACTGGTATGTACAAGACGCCTTAAACCACTTGACCATCACGACTGGACAAAATGAGGTGATAGCCGAAGCTATTTGAACCACCCCACCGCCGGCACTCGGATGGTTATCTTGGGCATAGCATTTTACCAAATCACCTCATTCTTTGGGGCACACGTGAGGAACACAAATGCGAACAAGCCTGAATGGTCCCCAGGACTATATGGGAATGAAAACTCACACCCCAGAAGTGACTCGAACCCATACTCCCAGGAGCAACGCAACTGGTATGTACAAGACGCCTTAAACCACTTGACCATCACGACCGGACAAAATGAGGTGATAGCCGAAGCTATTTGAACCACCCCACCGCCGGCACTCGGATGGTTATCTTGGGCATAGCATTTTACCAAATCACCTCATTCTTTGGGGCACACGTGAGTGTCGTGTGTGGGGTGGTTCAAATAGCTTCGGCTATCACCTCATTTTGTCCGGTCGTGATGGTCAAGTGGTTTAAGGCGTCTTGTACATACCAGTTGCGTTGCTCCTGGGAGTATGGGTTCGAGTCACTTCTGGGGTGTGAGTTTTCATTCGCATATAGTCCTGGGGACCATTCAGGCTTGTTCGCATTTGTGTTCCTCACGTGTGCCCCAAAGAATGAGGTGATTTGGTAAAATGCTATGCCCAAGATAACCATCCGAGTGCCGGCGGTGGGGTGGTTCAAATAGCTTCGGCTATCACCTCATTTTGTCCGGTCGTGATGGTCAAGTGGTTTAAGGCGTCTTGTACATACCAGTTGCGTTGCTCCTGGGAGTATGGGTTCGAGTCACTTCTGGGGTGTGAGTTTTCATTCATATATATATATATATATATATGCAAACAAGCCTGAATGGTCCCCAGGACTATGCGGTGTGAGTTTTCAGTTATATATATATATATATATATATATATATATATATATATATAATATATATATATATATATATATATATATATATATATATATATATATATATATATATTGTGACGGTAACGAGTTGGAAATGGTGGTCGGCAGTCTTCCAACTAGCAGGTGTCAGTGCTGGGCCACATATAATATATAAAAAAGAAAAGAGAAAAAAAGAGAAAAAAAAAGAATGACTGCGTGATTGGTAATCTGTGGTAAGGTCGGAAATACGAAAGACAATAATAAAAAATGGATTTTAATAACAATAAAAAAACACAAATTGAAACAAATGCAAAATCTTGGCTTAATGGTAAAAATGTCAAGTGGAAAAAATATACATAAACATGAAAATAGGTTACGTTAATGGGGAGGAGAATTGACATGCAAAAGTAAATAAAATATGAATGCTGGAATATATGCACTAACTATAAACCTCTATTTGACCACACAAGGTGAGTCACTTAGGAGTTCATAGCTTGCGAGCACACAATATTCTGGCTGGCAGAAACGCAAGGGACTCCAACAATAACTGGCGAGGTCTTGTGATTGGCGAGGAGCCGGAGTGGAGTGTTGGTTGGCGGCCAATGAGGAAGCTGGATGGCCGCAAGTCGCTAGTTAGGCAGTTGAAGGGTTCGGCACGTCGACTAGGTGCAGCAGGTGCTGGAGTGGGGGGGAGGAGGGAGTTGCTGGTACGTGTGGCTATCTTAATATGTACGTTTAGCCACTACAAAACGTGTCTTGTATATTGATGAGGACAGGATGAGTCGCAGAAATAGCAGGCTAAATCTCTGATAAGAGATTATCGTCACAATATATATATATAAATGCACACACACACTTGCCTAAACACGCAAGTCAGAAAGTATAGAAACTTTTAGACACACAACACCCACCAGGAGACTCGAACCCTGGCCACCATAATGGCAGGTACGCACTTATACCCACTGCACTACACTCAGAGCCCTAAAAGAGGTGGGAATTCTGGAGTATTTAACTCCCAGACAACCCATCCTCTCAACGTTTTAGGGCGTTGAACTTGTCTAAAAGTCTCTTTATATATATATATATATATATATATATATATATATATATATATATATATATATATATATATATGACGAGAATAGGAGGTGTTATTGTAGTCTCTCTAGGCAGATGAAATGCCAATTATACAAAAGAAAAAAATGAATAACAGTTTAAACTGCAAAGCAGTTTTCACTGTGAGGTTAACTGTAGGAGAAAACACAGAACAAAAATGTAAAAATACTGAACTTTAATAGGAATCTTACTTTAAACAAATTACAAAATAAAAATATTATCCAAACTTGGCTTTATACAGAGTGCAAATTAAACAAGATAAACAGACAATCAATTTACGTTAATGTCCAAAATATAATACAGTGCTGGATTACTGTGAGCCAGGCTGACTTAATCCGTTACCACACCGAGATGTGTTAACAGGTCTATTCAGTTGAGCATGCAGGAGTAATCTCAACTATAGTGGGCTAGGCAGCCCTATATATAAACGATGACAGCCATGTAGATGGCGCTGGTGACTTCTTTAACTATTAGCCGGCTCTTGAACTGCTTGTTTGAGATGGCGTGTGCTCCCACCGGCCCAGGTGCAAGATGGGGTGGTGGGCAGTGGTGAAAGGGGGAGACTGGTAGTACTGACTAGACGTCTGGAAGTAGTAGTTGTTGTGGCTGCAGTTTTTTAATAAATACACATAATATGATAGAATAGGTGATGATGGAGCAGGCCGAATCACTTCCAAGAGATTTTACCATGAAAGCTCTCCTCTGAAGGCTGCTCATATTGCCTATTCGACTGCAGCAGTGTAGAATAGTAGCAGTGGATGAGTCCACCACGTGGACTCTTTAAAAGTGCGTCAGCGACAACGTTGTTGGAGCCTTTGATGAAGTTGATGGTGATGTTGAAATTCTGCCGATACAGGGCGCAGTGAAACTGATGTTGGTTGGTAAACTGGGTCTGCTGCAGAAGCTGGAGAGGATGGTGCTTGAAAATGTTGAGGTAGCGCTGCAGGACTGTGAAGTATGAATTTGATGATGAATCGATCCTGCTGAATGGATCGACGAGAATGGTGATCCAAGGAGATTGTTCCTTTGATGCATGGCCCAGTATAGCAAGCGCTGATTGGAGAACTGGGCTAGCAGTAGGAACCGAAGGAGATTGTGATACATGATGTTCACATGGTGATGCAGGATTCCGCGAAGTTTGTAGTACTGATCCTGATGTAGGGACTGAAGAATTGAGGTCCGAGGTGAGGTTGAAGTTGTAACCTCGCTGATTGGACGATTCATTGAGTTGCACGTCGGGCAGAATGTCAAGTGACTCCTCTCTGATGGCTGTAGCTGGAGTGTATGATCCCATCTCGCTGCAGTGTGATGGTGTTCCTGTCACCAGGGTGGAAGACTGAAGGTTTTCTAATACCTGGCAGGGCGAGAATGGAGTTAGTACTAGACAAGGATTTACGCCTTTCAAATACAATGGAAGGCAAGTTTGTTTTACAATATTTTATCTGAGGGCTGGTAAAGTTGTCTGGAGGAGCATGTTTATTTAGATTTGGTTCGTAGAGAGAAGGATCTTTCCTGGTGATGGAATAGATCGAGAATTTAGAACCATTGTAATCAGTCCAAGTACAACAAGAAGGATTAGACAATACCTTGGTGATGTTGGTTGTCTTACTCAGGTCGTTGGAGGAGATGGCATTACTTCTGACTTTCCTGGTGGTGTCCGTACTGCGGACACTGCTTCCCGAGGTGTTTCACAACGTTAGCAGCCGTACTGTTCTGGACAGAAACTGCTGTAGAATACCTGATGGTAGAACACGGGGTATTACATAGAGGAACATTACCCGAGCTTGTCTGGGACAGAGGCTCGTCATAGTTGATGGTATGACTGAACGGCTCAGAAGACACTGGTACCTAAATTAGGGGTGCCTTTACTAGAGGGGCGTTCGACTTACCTGTCATCTGACAATTTTTTACAACGTGTTTAATATCTCTAAATCATACCTGGCCAGTAGTAGTCCTCTTTCAGGACCTTGTAGGTCTTATAAAACCTGTAGTGTGAGCGAGATCCCCGGACCAGACTCAAGAAATCTGATCGTAGGCTGTTGGGAACTACCAGTTTGATGTTGGGCTGGTCGTCGTTCTCCTTCAATTTCCTGGTTCTATAATGCCAGTACAACCCTTTATTTTCTACAAAGAAACCAGGCATAGAGTTAGGTTGTGTCTCTGCCTGTAAGAATAAAGATGTTAAGGAGGGATCCTCTCTCTGCAACTTACAGAACTCCAGCACTAAGATTCAGTGGGAGGCGCGGAGAATCTCTAGGAACAGCTGCAGCAGCTGGTTTCAGGCGAGCAGCTGTGGCCAGCTTCGTCACCATAACAGGAGGGAAGACGTCGACGTCGTCAGAATCTTTTGATTGAACCTCTTCAACCAACTGCAAGACAGGATTTTCCACTGCCGAGTCACAGACCTGGGGATCTTCCTTGACGATTACATTCGCAGGGTGTAGATCTTCTGCCAAGTCGTTGCCCAGGAGAAGTTGAACTCCTGACATGGGAAGAGACTTTTCCCGGATGTGACTTTGACTTCACCTTGCATAAACGAACAATCCAGGCGGACTCTAGCAAGTGGATATGGAGTAGTGGTATTTAGGTCTGTGATGAGGATAGTTTCTTCGGTGCAGGTGACATTGGGTACAGCTGATTTCAGAAGAATGGACTGTAGAGCAGCTGTGTCCTTCAAGATCTTCACTTTGAACCTTTCCTCTGAATCTCCACAGCTGGCAGAGACTGTTCCGGAGTACAGGTGTCCGTTGAAGAGAGAAAGATCAGTGGAAGAAACAAAAATTTTCATTACAGGCTTAGGACGCTTGTGATTTTTAGGAGGAGGTGATTTTGGCTTATTTTCACTGCTGTCCTTACAGTGAGGATTGATACACTTTTCTATGGCATGCCCATAGTCTTTGCAATAATTGCAATACAACGAGGAGTTCACATTACTGGTACTCACTTTCTCAGGACTAAACCAGGAGGTCTTATTAGATGGTGTGTCGCCTGGTACTCTATGAATAAGACTGGAGTAGAAGTCAGCCAATTGAGCAGATCTGGTAAGATCGCTTTCTTCCATGTCGGCTAGGTAGAGACGTATTGAATTAGGTACACGCCTAAGGAATTCTTCCACTACGATGAGGTTGACGAGATCTGTAAAGGTGGAGACTTGTGCGGCTTCCAGCCACTTCATAAAATATTTCTTTTTGTTATTAGCAAACTCTAGGTAAGTGGTAGCACTTACTTTAAGGTAATCCCTGAACTAACGTCTGTAGGTCTCGATGGAGAGAAGGTAGGTATCGAGCACCGCTTGTTTCAATACCTTTTAGTGTGTTTCAGATGCTATAGTACTGAAAGTCACTGCAGCTGTACCTGTTAAACGAGACCTGGGAAGCACAGACCACTGATCCCGAGGCCAGCTAAGTTGGGAAGCCAGAGCCTTAAATGAAGTTAAAAAGACATCTACTTCTGCCTCAACAAACGATGGCCTTAACTTAATTGCATGTGAAAGGTTAAAACGTACCGGAAGGGTAGCGTCAGCTTTTTGGCGCCGAGTGTGGTGTGCAGTTTCCAAGTCGAGTTCTTTCCTACGGTTGTCTAGAGTGATGGCGGCTTGTTTCTTCTCGTGTTCACGTTTTATCTCCAGCTCGTGTTTTCTTAATTCGAGCTGTTCCCTCTCACGCTCACATTGGAATTAAACCTGCTCACGTTGTAGGACAGCTAATTTTTGTTCCCGCTTACGTTGTAGGGCAGCTTGTTTTTCAGCGAGCTGAAGTTGAAGTTCAGCTCCCCGTTCATTCCTCTGGAGAGCTTCCTTCTCAAAGACAGCTTGTTTTTTCAGACGTTCGTGTTCGGCGTTAGCGAGTTCTAGCTTCAATTTCATGGCTGCCAAGGCGCTCTTATCTGCAATTAAGTATTGTTCATGAGATTCTGCTGTAATAACATAATTCAGTAGGTAACCCAAAATAACATTGTGTAGATTAGTTTTAATGGCTAAATGTGGGGCCGTAAGGTTGTACTCATTTAGTACAGTCAGCATCTCCGCCTTAATAGCACGATGTAGGGTGCGCACTTCATCGTTTGGATTCTGTCTAAATGTAGAAAGACAAAACATGGTGAATGATAGCAAATATATGCAAGAGAATACCCAGGTGGATGTACCAAAATAAGAAATGTCAGTGACAGGATGACGTGGCAACAATAAACTATTCTGTTTAAACTTAATATTCAAGGTTACAATCAAGATAAAAAATGAAACAGTGTTTCAAGGAAGTACGGAATCTTGTACCCAGTACTCTATATGATGAGGATAAGGTCAAGAAAGATCCTACTTTAATTGTGAGACAATTGTCTTGAAGGTAGGGAGCCGGTCGGCCGAGCGGACAGCACGCTGGTCTAGTGATCCTGTGGTCCCAGGTTAGATTCCGGGCGCTGGCGAGAAACAATGGGCAGAGTTTCTTTCACCCTATGCCCCTGTTACCTAGCAGTAAAATAGGTATCTGGGTGTTAGTCAGCTGTCACGGGCTGCTTCCTGGGGGTGGAGGCCTGGTCGAGGACTGGGCAGCGGGGACACTAAAGCCCCGAAATCATCTCAAGATGAGCTCAAGAAGGTAGTCCAAAAATGTAGGGATTTCTTACCTTGTCTCTAAATGACGAGAGCAAAGGTAAGAGGTTTCCTACTAAAACTAAATAGCACTTACAGAATTAACAACCTTTGTGCTCTGGAAAAGAATGTTAACTCCCTACCTGTGTAAGTACCATATCTCTGACCGACGGGTCAATTAATGACTAGAACTTCTCTTGTAGGGGTCCCAACCTTACAGCATAGTCCGTTCGAGAGGAACTTTGGCCCTTTATATCCTCCTACGTTCGGGTTGCAAAGATGTGGGTGTACTTGACCTGAAGACAGACCAAAGTACCAGGGTGCCAAAGGGGGTGATCTGCCTGAATGAGAACTCTCCTGTAGGGACGAGAATAAGATGGAAATCACAGGCTATAGCAAAGATTATGGATCAACCAATCACGAGTACGACTGTGGCCACCAGACACCACATAATCCAAAGTCATCCAACAATCATAATGCTACATCTGGAAAGCAAACAGTATGAAGCACCATTAAAATTATTCAAAGAATAAGAGTTCTGAAAAGTTAAATTTGTAATAAAGCCAAGTACAGTAACCACAACTAAGTGAAGGGTCTAGAAGCATTACCTGACCTAGGCTCCTAGGGCAGGCCCCCAATTTACATGACAAGAACAGTAGGTGTTATTGCAGTCCCTCTAGGCAGATGGAATGCCAATCATATAAAGGAAAAAGAAAAAAAAAAAAAAGAAAAAAGTTTAAACTGCAAGCTGTCTTCACTGTGAGGTTAACTGTAGGAGGAAACACAGAACAAAAATTTCAAAATACTTAACTTTAATAGGATTCTTACTTTAAACAAATTACAAAATAACAATATTATCAAAACTTGGCTTTATACAGAGTGCAAATTAAACAACAAACAGACAATCAAATTTATGTTACGTTAATGTGCAAAATAAAACATGGTTCTGGAATACTATGAGCCAGGCTGACTAAATCCATTACCAAACCAAGATGTGTTAACAGATATTATTCAGTTGGGCACGCAGGAGTAATCTGAACTGTAGTTGGCTAGGCAGCCCTATATATACATGATGACGGCCATGCAGATGGCGCTGGTGACTTCTTAAACTATTAACCGGCTCTCTTGAACTGCTTGTTTGTGATGGCGTAAGCTCCCAGCGACCTAGGTGCGAGGTGGGGTGATGGGCAGTGGTGAAGGGGGTAAATTGGTAGTACTGTCTAGACGTCTGGAAGTAGTTGTTGTTGTGGCTGCAGTTCTTGATTAAATAGACGTGATATGATAGAATAGGTGATGATGGAGGTGGCCAAATCTCTTCCTAGAGATTTTACCGTGACAATATATATATATATATATATATATATATATATATATATATATATATATATATATATATATATATATATATATATATATATATATATATATATATATATATATATTTCAAAATGGAAGGGAGTACCACCTCTGGCTGGAAGAAGGGGGACCCATAGCCTCGGAGGAAATCACACAATCACGAGTACGACTGTGGCCACCAGACACCACATAATCCAATGTCATCCAACAATCATAATGCTACATCTGGAAAGCAAACAGTATGAAGCACCATTAAAATTATTCAAAGAATAAGAGTTCTGAAAAGTTAAATTTGTAATAAAGCCAAGTACATCTGGCTTTATACATCTGGCTTTATGGCTGTGTACATCACAGTATATATATATATATATATATATATATATATATATATATATAATATATATATATATATATATATGCGACCAAGCCTGAATTGTCCCCAGGACTAAACTCTGGGGTGTGAGTTTTCAGTTATATATATATATATATATATATATATATATATATATATATATATATATATATATATATATATGTATATATATATATACCTCCCTCAACTTCATTTCAGCAGATAATCTGTTTGAAGCAGTCAAAGCGACGTCCACCAGGACCTTGCCCCACATCCCCAAGGCTGCCCGTCACCAAGCAGCAGCCAAACTCATCAGTCTGCTGACAAAGGTCAACAATGCTCCAAGAACCTCTGGATCGTGGCACAATCTCCTTCTATTTGGGAATTCATGCCTAGCATTACCGCCCAGGAGAGACAAGTCATTAGTAACCTCTGTAATCAGGGCACTTAATGAATTCCCCAGAGCAGACAACCTGGTCCACCTCCCCCCTCGTGCCAAGAACACCAGCCGCAGGACGCCCAACAATAACTCATCTGAGAGCCACAAAATGAGAGCACAGATCACCAGGAAAATAGAAGAGGGCAATACCACAGGTGCCATCAGAATCATGACCAGCGATGACACTATTGCCCCCAGGAACGCCACGACAGCAGAGGCTCTTCAAGACAAACACCCACGCAGAGCCCCGACAGCAGCAGGGATCCCCAGGAAAACAATGTTGGCATAGAACCCTTGACTGTTCGAGAATCTGAGGTGTACAAAGCAGCCATGTCTTTCCCAACAGGTTCAGCAGGGGGCTTTACAGGTCTAAGACCCCAGCACATCAAACAAATGCTGAACCCGGTGCTTGGAGATGCTGCAAAGGACCTTCTAGTGGAACTTACCAGATTCTCCAACATGTGTTTGGCTGGCGGCATCCCTGAGGATATCAGGCCTGTCTTTTATGGAGCAGCACTCTGTGCTCTAAAGAAGAAGGATAGGGGTATCAGGCCCATTGCCGTTGGCAACACCCTCCGACGCCTCGTAGCTAAGGCTGCAGTGAGATCTATCAGCCAGGAGCAGCCACCTTGCTGAAACCTCATCAGCTCGGTTTGGGATTCCCCTAGGTTGTGAAGCTGCAGCACATGCAGCGCGGGCTTACATTGCTGATCTCCCGGACCAGAAGGCACTAGTAAAGCTTGACTTCAAAAATGCTTTCAATCAAGTCAGACGAGACGCTGTCCTCAGGGCTGTACACAACCATTTCCGTCCCCTTTACCCGTTCATCCGATCGTGCTACAGTGGGGACTCTAAGCTTCTTTTTGGGGCATGAAATAAACTCCTGTGAAGGTGTCCAACAAGGTGACCCCTAGCACCCCTCCTTTTCTGCCTAGCTATCAAAGAGTCACTGATAGTCTGACAAGCGAGCTAAACATCTGGTACCTGGATGATGGCACTCTCGCTGGAACCCCGGAAACCATTTTGGAGGATATAAGGAAATCCAGGAGCAGGGAGCAGCCTTAGGCCTCATTCTCAATGCATCCAAGTGTGAAATAATCTCCCGCAACCAGACATCACTGGGCAAATACAAAATGTTCTTCCAGACATTCTCGTTGTCGAGCCACCGGACTGCACTCTCCTGGGTGCCCCCATTGGCCCACGAGCAATCGAGGAGGTCCTGGCTGCAAAAATCACTGATCTAAAGAGAATGCTGGACAGGATTGACAAAATTGATGCCCATGATGCTCTCTTTCTCCTCACAAGATGCCTGTCTCTCCCTAAGTTGACCTACTTTCTGAGATGTTCTCCATCCTACAGCAGCCCTAAGTTAAATGTGTATGACACCCTTCTGAGGTCCATGCTGGTGAATTCCTTAACCTGCCATTGGACGACTCTCAGTGGGAGCAAGCAACCCC
>WNGS01120166.1:16746-29123 GCA_020271785.1 Procambarus virginalis
CCAACTTACCCACAGGGAGGCTCCAAGATATCTTACCGTCCTGCTAACACAATAGGTGAGGTGAATCTCCACAAGTCTCCCACGTGGTGATTGGTTGCTGCCGGGGGATGAGATCACGGGCAGAGGGTGAGGTCAACGGTCAGAGGTCGATGAGGCCGCTCCACGCTGTACACTGCCACAGTACTTTCACTGTTTTCAAATACGCTACTTATACTGTTTTCTTCACTACCTTATGGGCTTTGGTCAAAACCCAACGGTTTTTCTTTCACTTGTACACACTTTTTCACTTCGAAGTTAGCTGAACCCCTCCACTCCATTAGTAAAACAGGACTCCCAAAAAACATCGTCCCATCCAACGCAGGCAAACGTGTGTGTGTGTGTTTGTGTGTGTGTGTGTGTATACAGTGTGTGGTGTGTGTGTGTGTACTCACCTAGTTGTCACACCTAGTTGTGCTTGCGGGGGTTGAGCTCTGGCTCTTTGGTCCCGCCTCTCACCGTCAATCAACAGGTGTACAGTTTCCTGAGCCTAATGGGCTCTATCATATCTACACTTGAAACTGTGTATGGAGTCAGCACCACATCGCTTCCTAATGCATTCCATTTGTCAACCACTCTGACACTAAAAAAGTTCTTTCTAATATCTCTGTGGCTCATTTGGGCACTCAGTTTCCACCTGTGTCCCCTAGTGCGTGTGCCCCTTGTGTTAAACAGCCTGTCTTTATCAACCCTGTCGATTCCCCTGAGAATCTTGAATGTGGTGATCATGTCCCCCCTAACTCTTCTGTCTTCCAACGAAGTGAGGTTTAATTCCTGCAGTCGCTCCTCGTAGCTCATACCTCTCAGCTCGGGTACTAGTCTGGTGGCAAACCTTTGAACCTTTTCCAGTTTAGTCTTATGCTTGACTAGATAGGACTCCATGCTGGAGCCGCATACTCCAGGATTGGTCTGACATATGTGGTATATAATGTTCTGAAAGATTCCTTACACAAGTTTCTAAAGGCCGTTCTTATGTTAGCCAACCTGGCATATGCTGCTGATGTTATCCTCTTGATATGAGCTTCAGGGGACAGGTCTGGCGTGATATCAACCCCCAGGTCTTTTCTCTCTCTGACTCTTGAAGTATTTCATCTCCCAAATGATACCTTGTATCTGGTCTCCTGCTTCCTACCCCTATCTTCATTACATTACATTTGCTTGGGTTAAACTCTAACAGCCATTTGTTCGACCATTCCTGCAGCTTGTCCAGGTCTTCTTGAAGTCTCAAGCTGTCCTCCTCTGTCTTAATCCTTCTCATAATTTTGGCGTCGTGAGCAACATTGAGAGGAATGAGTCTATACCCTCTGGGAGATCATTTACGTATATCAGAAACAGGATAGGTCCAAGTACAGAGCCCTGTGGGACTCCACTGGTGACTTCACGCCAGTCTGAGGTCTCACCCCTCACTGTAACTCTCTGCTTCCTATTGCTTAGGTACTCCCTTATCCACTGGAGCGCCCTACCTGTTACTCCTGCCTGTTTCTCCAGCTTATGCATCAACCTTTTATGGGGTACTGTGTCAAAGGCTTTCCGACAGTCCAAAAAAATGCAGTCCGCCCACCCTTCTCTTTCTTGCTTAATTCTTGTCACCTGATCGTAGAATTCTATCAAGCCTGTAAGGCAAGATTTACCCTCCCTGAACCCATGTTGATGGGTTGTCACGAAGTCTCTTCTCTCCAGATGTGTTACTAGGTTTTTTCTCACAATCTTCTCCATCACCTTGCATGGTATACAAGTTAAGGACACTGGCCTGTAGTTCAGTGCCTCTTGTCTGTCACCCTTTTTGTATATTGGTACTACATTAGCAGTCTTCCATATTTCTGGTAGGTCCCCCGTTTCCAGTGACTTACTATACACTATGGAGAGTGGTAAGCAAAGTGCTCCTGCACACTCTTTCAATACCCATGGCGAGATTCCATCCGGCCCAACAGCTTTTCTCACATCCAGCTCCAATAGGTGCTTTTTGACCTCATCTCTTGTAATTTCGAACCTATCCAAGGTCACCTGGTTTGCTGCCACCTCTCCCAGCGCCGTGATATCTCCCTGTTCTATTGTAAAGACCTCCTGGAACCTTTTGTTGAGTTCTTCACACACCTCTTTGTCATTCTCTGTGTACCTGTCCTCGCCCACCCTAAGTTTAATCACCTGTTCCTTCACTGTTGTCTTCCTCCTGATGTGACTGTGTAGTAGCTTTGGTTCAGTCTTGGCTTTGTTAGCTATATCATTTTCATACCTTTTCTCAGCTGCTCTTCTCACACTGACATACTCGTTCCTGGTTCTCTGGTATCTCTCTCTACTTTCTGGTGTTCTGTTATTACGGAAGTTCCTCCATGCCCTTTTGTTCAGCTCCTTTGCTTTCATACATTCCCTATTAAACCACGGATTCTTCCTTTGCTTCTCTGTTTTTTCCTGTTGGGCTGGGACAAACCTAGGACAAACACACAGCTGTGTGTGTGTGTGTGTGTGTGTGTGTGTGTGTGTGGTGTGTGTGTGTGTGTGTGTGTGTGGTGTGTGTTGTGTGGTGTATTTTTGGCAATAAGAGTGAATAATAATATAAATATATAAATGTCCTCCTATCTCTCCTCCTTCTCCTGACCCTTCCCTCCTAACCCCTCCCTCCCTGTCCCTTCCACCTCGTTGTCCCTCCCTACCTACCCACCCCCCCCCGCATCACTATCCCCCACAGGTGAGAGATCTCAACCTGGTGAAGTATGCAGACTTCGAGGACCACCGAGGGAGAGTGACGACCACTCTGGGCCTCCGCTGGATGGCCCCAGAGTACTTCCACAACAACATGGCCCGGGTCACCTGTCGGGCAGCTGTGGCCGGCCACTCCACCACAGCATCCAAAGATATTTATCTCGACCCAGCATCCAGCGCCGTCTTCAACCATCCGTACGGCTCCGCAGGTGGGTGAGAGTTCCAACCTGCGGGTTTATACGGGTGGGTTTAGGTTTCCACAGGTAGGTATGGGTTGCCATGGGTACGTTTGGGTTCCCAGGGTGGGTCAGGGAGGAGTGTGTGTGTGTATTCACTTAGTTGTATTCACTTAGTTGTATTTTACGGGGGTTGAGCTTTGCTCTTTCGGCCCGCCTCTCAACTGCCAATCAACCGTTTACTAACTACACTAACTAATTTTTTTCCCCACACCACACACACACACACACCCCAGGAAGCAGCCCGTGACAGCTGACTAACTCCCAGGTACCTATTTACTGCTAGGTAACAGGGGCATTCAGGGTGAGAGAAACTTTGCCCATTTGTTTCTGCCGGGTGCGGGAATCGACCCCACGCCACAGAATTACGAATCCTGCGCGCTATCCACCAGGCTACCTGGCCCCGTGTGTACTCTGGTCCAGACGAGAGGTGCGGAGGATAGTCCACAGGACGGGTGGAGGCTAGCTCAGAGGTGCTGAATGGGTTGACGAACGGTGATGGATGGCGCTGTGATGGGGTTTTCACCTAGTTTTACAGTGAATGTATTTTGTACTGTGATTCGACGTAGTTACATTGTGACTGGAGGTAGCTTTACTATAAGTAAAGGTAGTTTTAGTGTGATTTGAAGCAGTTTTACTATGATTAATTCATAGATAAATTCATTAGAAAACGTTTAACAGTGATTAGAGGTGGTTTTACTGTCGTTAATAGGTAGTTTTGCTGTGATTGGAGGTAGTTCTACTGTTTGTTTAGCTAACTTTCTTATCACTGGAGTCTGTTTTGATGAGTTTCAATTGTTTTCTGTGGGAAATTTAAGCCTTGTGTAAGTTTAGATCATTGTACTTTATGAGCAATATTTCCACCATTAGGGCCGTTAACATCATGTTAATACAATGACTGTAGTCACAGTTGCCATCATCATAATACAATGACTGTAGTCACAGTTGCCATCATCATAATACAATGACTGTAGTCACAGTTGCCATCATCATAATACAATGACTGTAGTCACAGTTGCCATCATCATAATACAATGACTGTAGTCACAGTTGCCATCATCATAATACAATGACTGTAGTCACAGTTGACATCATCATAATACAATGACTGTAGTCACAGTTGCCATCATCATAATACAATGACTGTAGTTACTGCCGCCTTCACTATCATCAACTTCATGCTCATTGCAATATTCATCATTTATTGTTTCATTTCCTCGTAAGTCCCTCAACAACTCTTCACCTAAACGTCAATAAACAATTGCATCGCCCAGGATACCCTAGGTACGGCAGGTTAATTACAGTAATCAACCCTGGGAAACGCAACGTCTGCGGGCACTGAAAACAGAATATTTCGCCAATTACTCTCCTCTACCCCCACCCTCTTCCCCCTCATTGTAGGCTCGCTAATTAGGTCATTATCCAGCTAGTAATTAAACCTCACACACCTCCACGGGGTTTATATCAAACGTTTCCAGATATGTTACGAAAGAGCCGGTAATGGGACTTGATATGCAAAATATAATTGAAGGAGCATTAATAATTGACAGAATGATAACCCAGTTTCATTATCATGCGTGATTTCCACTATGAATAAATAGACTGGGACGGAAGGAACACTTGTGCTGAGTCTCATACATGGAGAGAAAGGCTTTTGCTGCTATTGAATAGATTGTTTTCTAAACCAATGTGTCTAAGATGAAACAGCTGGCACTCAAGAGGAAAGAATAGGGGCGTGGGTCAAGGTAAGGCAGCGTAATTATCAGGAGAAAGCGCTAAGCTAGTATGACCATTGGAAGGAATGAACAATACTTGGAAGAATGAATACTTGAATACTTGGAAGAATTCTTGGAAGAATAATACTAGAATGAATACACTTGGAAGGAATATATAGAAGAGATGATACAATATCCTGCTACTCGAACCACTATATGTCACACTCCGACTCTGAACAAAAAGAAAAGAGAGTAATGTCGTCGCTCTACCGACCAGTCAATGTATACTGACAATGTTGAACTGGTTAAAGGAATTCCTATCCTTCAAGTGTAAGAGAAAAAAACAGATGAGCGGAAGAGATTAGAATTGAGAATTATAAGAGAAGTGTGTTGCAAAATGCTCCAGAACAACTTGATCTTTTTTCGCCGACTCTAAGAGGTGGCGAAAAGTGGCTGCTTTAATCTAATCCAAGTAACTGGAAGGTGGTGAGATTGGGAAAGAAAGTGAGAATTATATAATGACATTTCACACAATAAGGGGACGATGACTGCCTGAGGAAACCAAGGGGAAACAAATCGAGGAATTAGCTAACTGTTCAATCTTCTAAGAACATCAGTCCTCTAACCAGAGGGCAAACAAATTTACAGTATAAAATTATCAGCAATTGTGAAGCTGTCGAACATTCGTGGAGGTTTCATGTACGTAGACAAGGTTCCTGCGAACATAGTCTTGAATCATAGTCGTGATTCAGGACTATGTTTGAGGCAAGCTAGCAAGCCAATGTCGCCCCAGCCTACAATCCCCACCATAAAACACAGGCCGGAATTAAAGGAATTTCAGACTGCTCACTAAACAATGAAGAACTGAGCAGTTGGGAGAGGCTAAAAGAGATAAAAACCACTACACTGAAAAAAGAGCCTTGACAAAAGCGAGATTATCACAACACCGACAAAATATAGAGAAAATGATGAGAAAATGAAAACGATTTAATAAGACAATCATGAGTGACAGTGAGCACGAGGAATAAGCAAGAGAGTGAAGCAACAGAGGCACCTGACAATGCACAAACAACAAGGCTCTACTGGATACACAGTCAGACCATCACCAGAGATATCCTCACTAACAGCACCGAAGTAATTGACGGATACAAAAAAGAGAGAGATGACACATAGCCAAATATCAAAAACTCATCCATCAACACCCAACTTGCACTTCAGTGCGTCCTGCCATCTACATGACCAAGACAAGTGTGTCAGGTCACACCAACTGCCTCAGCCGACCAAAGCAAGCTTACTCACCTTCCTGGATTGCATAACAATCTATATAAATAAAAATGGAAATGTTCGTTTGTGCATAACCGCTAATCTCCGAAAGTTTTTCACCGATTGCTTTGAAATTTTCACTCAACGTTCCATTCGCATCTGAGCAGATTTTTATATTCATACTATATAGATGTCACGTCTGTGATCGTAAAAAAAACATGCTTTTCCGAAAAATTGTGTTTTTCATGTGAAGGAAATCTTCGAAACCTCTTCACCGATTGCCTTGAAATTTTGACACAACATTGCATTCGAATAGGCGCATCTTTTTATATATCTGCTATATACATGCCTCACCAGTGACAGGAAAAAAACATTTTTTTTTTTAAACTGCACCATCTATTGGGCGTAAGAGCAACACACGCTGTAATCTCCAAAAGTTCTTCACAGATTGCTTTGAAATTTTGACACAACGTTGCATTCCAATGGGCGCATATTTTTATATGCCTACTATATAGATGCCACTCGTGTGACAGGTAAAAACTGGCGTTTTTTTTAAACAGCGCCATCTGTTGCACATAATGGCAATATGCACGCTATACTAAATATGTCACGAATTCCATTTCAATGTTTCCGATTGCATTGATAAATTTGATTTTCATAGATTTCGATTTATTTTATTTTTTTATTGACTTATTTTGTGTGACATTGTGTTGGAATTGAGCTGTGTTGTTTACCATACCGCTTTTATTTCGTAAGTATAAGTATAGATGCCACACCTGTGACAAGTATAACTATGCTGTTCTTCAAAAACAGCGCCATCTGTTGCATGTAAGAGCAACACACACGCTGTCGGGAAACCGACACACTCATACACAAATAGTATAGTCTTCCCTTAGCAGTATCCTCTTAAAATTAGAGAATGGGAGACTCCGTGACGTCATCGACGTCGCCGCAGTATTTACATTATTAAACCACTGTTCATACAACAGTTTAATGTCTAAATTGAATAAAAAGGTGTTCAATAAGACTGAATATAATTATTAACACCAAAATATAGCTTGATTCCCTTGTTAACGTAAATTTAACTTAGAAGTGGAACCAGCAAAATATTGGAACAGTACACAAAGAGAGCGTCTCTTACAGTCGCCATGCTCACACGAAAACAATAACAAACGCAGCCTTACGCTGCACACATGGCTCCAGAGTTGGTTTAACACCTAGACACCTATTTACGTGTCAACAACCAGCAACACAGCCTATCAACAACTACAGCAACGATTGTATCCGGCTTACCAAGTATCTTTATGTTTAAATCTGTGTGCACATTTTTAACATTATCAAAGATAAGTCGGTTATGATATATGGGAAACACCCCAACCATGTACGTGTACCCCATTTTTTAAAGCCCTCACATACCATGTTATACCTGTATAGATATGTTCAGGGAACAGTTATTAACTCTTTGCATCCCATACAGGTAAAAATTGTGACTTGGAACAGCAAGTAGCTGAGCAGTAGAACTATGCACATGTACCTAGCTGTTGCCAGCATTGAAGGCCTCCACAGCCGCCATTGGCACCATGAGGCACAGGGCCACACCCACATAGATGCTAACATGACACAGCCTTAGCAGGCCCTTACTACAGGCTCAGATAAGGCCATTCTAGTTATTGTAGTAGTAGTATTCATAACTAGTAATAATTGTTGAAATAATAGTAGATTAGACCACCATATGTGGTATGATAATATTATTATAATTAAACTTAGGTAAACAATTGGTAGTTTAAGAAGGAGCCATTACAAAGTGGTTTAAGCTACAAATTGTCCCTCCAATTTGTGTGAGAATAATTTCAGGCAGTTTTAACAAGTACATACAGTCCACTCAATTTCTTACCTACTAAGAAAAAATAAGATAAACTTTAATTTATTGAAGTCAATTAAAAGGAGATATACTGCCTGGAGTTTTTACCACATAAATTATGGTCCTTTGAACCTAGATGATTATTACAGTTAACCAGTAGGTACATTGCATCTAGATATAAAATCCTGATATACATTAGTAGTGCAAGATTATAGCAGAAAGACATTGCTATATTTACATTTTCTAGCCTAACTTTTCAATCTCATAGCAAACAAACTACAACAAAGCACTATTATTGTTCTGAGGCCTATGCCAAAGAACTATTGTGCCTTTTCATTACAAGAGGTTGATAAGAGGCTACTTTACTTATAAGTTACTTATAAATGTTTTTGTAATTTAAGTATAAACCATTATTTAATATTGCACCAAGTAACATAATATACTGCATACCACATTGTTTACAGCAAATTCTTGCACAAGGGTAGGACATTTTAGGCTGGTGTTGTACAGCAACCTAGTTTAATTTATTGTGCTAACCTGGTGTAAGGGTAAGAATTTTTTACACTTGTCTAGAGTTGAACATATATTACAACCTAGCAAGTACATATTTTTATGCAGTATTCATGACAACCCGAGTTGTGTTGTCAACCTGATATTCATACATATAATTATAGGTATAATTTAACTATAATCATTTCACCTTTGAGTGTTAACCTGTGTCTCTGTACCAACCAAGAGTGATAAAGACGGGCTAACTTGCGGAATACCAGCATTGATACAGGCTTACCACTCAAATTATAGCGTGTATGATTATACAGTAGTATATTTTTTAAATGATAAACAGCTCTAGTTCGGAAACTAGTTGCTTTATTAATTCAAGTGCCAAATAGTTAAAAGTCCATACGACTAGCAAGTACTTCCAAGATGTCTACACTCCAAAATGTAAAATTAACCCTTAAGGCCTTAAAGGGACATCTCACAAGGCAGATTAACAAATGTGAAGACATGAGTAATCAAACTCCAGTTAATTATGCAGCACTGGAAAACTATCTTAAGCTTACACGGAACAAATATGACCGTGTGTTGCAACAAATGAAACAGTATCAAGATTTACTTAATAATTCCAGTATTGATGAAGATACGATGAACAACATTCTCCAAGAACACTCTGATTATGAAGATGCAATGTTTGTACAATTACAACGCTATGAAGATTTGATAAACGCCCATAAGGCCAATATAAATGTTGCAGCACAACTACCCAGAATCAGACAGCACCAGAAGTCAAATTACCATCACTCAGTCTCCCAACTTTTTCTGGAACAGAGGACGAGAATTGGGACAATTTCTGGAGCAAATTTGTCGATTCTGTGGATTCTAATGTCAATGTACCAAAGACGACAAAGTTTACGTATTTACAGAGTGTCTTGAAGGATGAAGCCTTTCAGGTAGTCTGTAATCTGAATCACACAGATGACGATTATGACAATGCTGTACAACTACTCAAAGAAAACTATGCGAAACCTGAAAGGACTATCAGAATTCTAACCCAGAAGCTGTTAGATATTAAACATCCAAATAATACAGCAGTCTCACTCCAAGCCTTAGATTGGAGCTTGAGTCTTTGCTTAAGGCACTTAAAACCAAAGTGGACTTAGATGCATCAGACTGGANTCCCAATGATAGTGTCACTCCCGATGTAGTGTCACTCCCGATGTTAGTGTCACCCCGATGTTAGTGTCACTCCCAATGATAGTGTCACTCCGATGATAGTGTCACTCCCGATGTTAGTGTCACTCCCGATGTTAGTGTCACTCCCGATGTTAGTGTCACTCCCGATGATAGTGTCACTCCCGATGATAGTGTCACTCCCGATGTTAGTGTCACTCCCGATATTAGTGTCACCCCCGATGTTAGTGTCACTCCCGATGTTAGTGTCTCCCCCGATGTTAGTGTCACTCCCGATGTTAGTGTCACTCCCAATGATAGTGTCACTCCCATGTTAGTGTCACTCCCGATTAGTGTCACTCCCGATAATAGTGTCACTCCCGATGTTAGTGTCACTCCTGATGATAGTGTCACTCCCGATGATAGTGCCACTCCCGATGTTATTGTCACTCCCAATGTTAGTGTCACTCCCAATGTTAGTGTCACCCCCGATGATAGTGTCACTCCCAATGTTAGTGTCACCCCTGATGATAGTGTCACTCCCAATGTTAGTGTCACCCCCGATGATAGTGTCACCCCGATGATAGTGTCACTCCCGATGTTAGTGTCACTCCCGATGTTAGTGTCACCCCCGATGTTAGTGTCACCCCCGATGTTAGTGTCACCCCCGATGTTAGTGTCACTCCCGATGGTAGTGTCACTCCCGATGTTAGTGTCACCACCGATGTTAGTGTCACTCCCACTCCCCCCTTGCCCTGCACTCTGAAGACACAGCACACACACACACAATTGAATTCTCACTAGTCACAGGCATACAGTGCCGGAACGCCTCGATCCTCGGAACGCTCATGAGCCAATGCCTTCATGAGCACTATAGGCCTATCCTGTCGGCTGGCCTATCACAGTAGCTGGCCCCCTCCTCCAACCAAGGCCACTGCCCTCTCACATTGCTCAATTGTGGGGTGGCTTCCATCTTATTATGTCCCTGTTGACGAGGAGAGAAAACCTTGTCTCCCCAGTGGAGGAGCCATACCCAATCCACCTCCCCAGTGGAGGAGCCATCCACAATCCACCTTCCCAGTGGAGGAACATCCACAGTCCACCTCCCCAGTGGAAGAGTCATACCCAACCCACCTTCCCAGTGGAGGAGCCATATCCAACCCACCTCCCCAGTGGAGGAGCCATACCCAACCCACCTCCACAGTGGAAGAGCCATACCCAACCCACCTCCCCAGCGGAGGAGCCATACCAACCCACCTCCCCCAGGGAAGAACCTTTACCCACCTCCCCAGTGGAGGAGCCATACCCAACCTACCTCCCAGTGGAAGAGCCATACCCAACCTACCTCCCCAGTGGAAGAGCCATACCCACCTTCCTCCCCAGTGGAAGAGCCATGCCCAATCCACCTCCCCAGTGGAGGGACTTGCCCAACCCACCTCCCCAGTGGAGGAGCCATACCCAAACCACATCCTCAGTGGAGGAGCCATACCCAACCCACCTCCCCAGTGGAGGAGCCATACCAAACCCACCTCCCCAGTGGAGGAGCCATACCCAACCAACCTCCCCAGTGGAGGAGCCATACCAACCCACCTCCCACACATAAACTTGACACGGGGCCTGTGGGTACCTGGAAACAATTCCTCTCTCACAGCCATAAAACTTGACAAACGTGATGGTCCTTCTACCGCAGACGAGCGCCTTTTTGGTTCTGTCTGGCTGCCTGGAATCTCAGGAATAATCGCTCAACCATAACCCTGGACCAGAGGTCTCTCTGAGTTCCCCAGCGGACCCCAGCGGACCCCAGTTGACCCCAGTTAGACCCCAGCCAGCTGTTAAGGACAGAAAGCGAAAAACACCAAAGTACGTTGCTACATAAGTGTTTTGTACCTAAATGGCTAAAGAATAATGTGATGAAACAGCGATGTTGCCAGAGTGACAGAGACATGGCCAGCATACCAGTGACTTGGCCAACATGATAGTGACGTGGTCAGTGTAACAGTGACGTGGTCAGTGTGACAGAGGCGTGGCCAGCGTGACATTAACGTTACCAATGAGACAGTGACTAAAACAGTGTGTCAGAACGGGAGACAGTGAGACAGGAACGATGACAGTGTGACAGGAACGTGGCCACTGTGAGAGTAACGAAACCAGTATAACAGGGACGAGGCCAGAATAACAGTAAAATCAGTGAGAGGAGCAGAGCGACGTTATTCACACACTAAATTAATAATTGTGTCTGTCTGTCTGTCTACTCTCTCTCTCTAATACACGATTACCTACATCGTCTATACATCCTTGAAATACATTATACACGAACACACCGGAAACGCTGTTCGTTTAACCGGCATATATATTTTGTGTTTTATCCCCCGCCTCTTTTATCCGGAATCAATAAACGCTTTATTCGTACCGGTGGGCCCCTGATGGCACCTGTTATGCTTCAGGTGTTCCGCTTGACGGAGCATTATGCTCCAGTACTCCTGTGTACACACGTATTACCTTCCCCCCCCCCACCACCTATTTTTACTACCTGCTCTCTCTCTCTTATTTTTATCCTCTCGTATTCTCCCAGTACGGGCCCTCTACACGAATTCTTCTTCTTTCTCACAAACTTAATCAGTTCCAATCAACTCCTTTTTTCTCTCACCTTGTCATCCTGACATCGTTACAGCTCGCATTTCCTCTTCATCTGGCCTTTTTATCTATAACTTATTCCATCTCTCCCTTCTCGTGTTTCTCTTTCGTTTGATTCACTCCATTTTCACTTCCTTCCTCTTATTCTTCCTTGCTGTCTCTTCTCTGTATTGCTCTTTTTCGTGAATTTTCTCATAGTTCCATCTCCTTACTCTACGTCTCACTCCTCGTCCGTTCTTTCCTCTTCCATGTTCTTTCCTCTTC
>WNGS01120166.1:30123-40854 GCA_020271785.1 Procambarus virginalis
CTTGCTCTTTCCTCTTCTCTGTTTTTCCCTTTACTGCTCTGCCCTTCTACTCTCTTCCCTACTCCTCCATATCCTTTACTTAATATCTGGTAATTCTCCCACTGCCAATAACAGCAGTTCCTTCAAAATTACTGACGCATGCGCTACCTCGCGCCAAAACTCCACTGGAGTTTGGATAGAGGAATCCAACGTTCGACTCCACCTTTACGTTACATTTTTGTTATTTTCTTAGAGAAAAAGTCGAATTTTCCATAGCAATATTCTTCATGTAGACGCTGAGTCACAATAACGTGGCTGAAGATATGATGATCGAACCACACATCAGAAAATGGAGAAACGACGACGTTTCGGTCCATCCTGGACCATTATCAGGTCGTGGACTATTATCACACGACATGATACCGGTCCAGGACGGTCCGACACGTCATCGTTTCTCCATATTCCGATGTGTGGTTTGGTCATCAGTATTCTTCATGACTTCAAGCTCTAGGTAATCCACACAACAGAACCAACACTACATTAGCTTCTCCAAGCGAATTTCTCCTGTGCAGTTCTAAGTATAATCATTATATCGCGTCGGGTCCCGCACACCGCGTCTCCCAGTGGCGTGTTCCTATTGGCCGAGTTTAAATATGCAGAGCTTTGATTAGTGTACTACAAATTTAGCCCCTCCCTGATTGGTCAGATTCGATTTCAAAGTTTTCCGGAATATCTACTGGCTATAATTAACCCACTTCCGTTAGTTGAGCAGTTGACCCTTTCTCTGACACTTGGCTTCCTGATTTCAAATACATGATTTATGATCTGTTTACAGATTATTGCGGTAGTTTATGGCTATGTGGAATGTGTTTTTTCCCTGGATTTTTCCGCTCGGATTTAAAGTTATGGGTATATCAGTAGGGATACACAAGAGTACCCAGGATAGTTTAATTGTCTCTCCCTTTACCCCTCTGTCTTTTCCCACTCTCCCACACATCCATTCTTCCCCACCGGGGTCGGATCTAACTGTTTGTGGGCCCTGCGCCAAAACAGCTATATGGGTCCCACTGTGATCTTAGGCCTACTGCACAATCCTGCCCCTTTTTTCTCCATCTTTTCTCTCCTTCCTCTCTTTCCCGCCAGCCTGCCCCTTTCTCCTTTTCTGCCCTCTCCTCCCCCTTTCCCCGCTTCTTTCTTCTCATCTCCCCCATTTTACTCCTTCTCTCCGCCAACAAGAAATAGACAGACATTTCTATTTACATGTAAAGAAGAAGCACCCAGCAGAACCCGGGTCTCTTTTCCTCCCCCCCCCCCAACTTTCCACCCTCTTCATCCCAACTCCCCTTGACCCCTTCACCCTCCAATCCCTTGTGTCCCCCTGCAACCCACCGCTCCCCCCGGGCTCCTTCCTCTTCCCTGAGTTCCTCCCCTCCTCCCCTCCTTCCTCCTCTCGGAAAATGTGTTTCTAGTAAACACTGGACAATTGTGTGGGTCTCGGAAAATATATTATTATGGTGATTTAAAATTGTAGGGGCAGTTATCTTGAGATGGTTTCGGGGCTTAGCGTCCCCGCGTCCCGGTCCTAGAAAAGGCCTCCTTTTTGTTATCCCCCCCCCCCCGAGGAAGCAGCCCGTAGCAACTGTCTAACTCCCAGGTACCTATATACTGCTATGTGAACAGCCGCATTAGATGAAAGCATTATGAGACATTGTTTCTCAGGGGTTGTGGTCGTAAGACATACTGTTTCTCAGGGGTTGTGGTCACGAGACATACTGTTTCTCAGGGGTTGTGGTCAAGAGACATACTGTTTCTCAGGGGTTGTGGTCAAGAGACATACTGTTTCTCAGGGGTTGTGGTCAAGAGACATACTGTTTCTCAGGGGCATTGGTCAAGAGACATACTGTTTCTCAGCGGTTGTGGTCAAGAGACATACTGTTTCTCAGGGATTGTAGTCAAGAGACATACTGTTTCTCAGCGGTTGTGGTCAAGAGACATACTGTTTCTCAGGGGTTGTGGTCAAGAGACATACTGTTTCTCAGGGGTTGTGGTCAAGAGACATACTGTTTCTCAGGGGCATTGGTCAAGAGACATACTGTTTCTCAGCGGTTGTGGTCAAGAGACATACTGTTTCTCAGGGATTGTAGTCAAGAGACATACTGTTTCTCAGCGGTTGTGGTCAAGAGACATACTGTTTCTCAGGGATTGTGGTCAAGAGACATACTGTTTCTCAGCGGTTGTGGTCAAGAGACATACTGTTTCTCAGGGGTTGTGGTCATGAGACGTACTGTTTCTCAGGGGTTGTGGTCAAGAGACATACTGTTTCTCAGGGGTTGTGGTCAAGAGACATACTGTTTCTCAGGGGTTGTGGTCAAGAGACATACTGTTTCTCAGGGGTTGTGGTCACGAGACATACTGTTTCTCAGGGGTTGTGGTCATGAGACATACTGTTTCTCAAGGGTTGTGGTCATGAGACATACTGTTTCTCAGGGGTTGTGGTCAAGAGGCGAAGTTTGACTAAATTTAAATAAAAATTCGCGAGAAAACCCTAAAATATTTGAAAACTATCTTTATAAGAAAAGTAGTTTTCTTTCGAAATATCAGTTCGTAGAAAGTCTCCATATCCATTGTGGCGTCGTCGAGCAGACATGAAGACACGCTACTTAGCACAAAATTTGTTCCTAAAACGACACCGAATTTGCCAACATTGGGCAATTTCGACAAATAATTTCGTTTTATGAGCACACACTCACAAACAAGTGTTCCAAGTTTAAATAAAATGCGATGAGCAACGCCGGACAGATCGTCTAGAAACTTATACAAAAAAGAGTAAAAGAATCGACTATAATAACAATAAGTAAACAGTAATAATAATCACAAAAAGGAACCACTCTTTCACCGTATTGCGGAGAACCGCCGCTAGGTGTCGCCATCAGTCTGGTCACCTCCCTAGTGCGCCACGTAAGAGCTCTTTACTCCCGCCTAAACAAACATTATACTCGTGTTCTAACGCAACCCAAACACTTTTACTCCGGGCGTTTTTCCCGAGATGGAGCGATGATTTGGCCAGAGATAGCTGCCCGGCGTTTTACCTCGCTTGTATGTCCGCTCGTGATATGGTTCTAATTAAATTTATTCTTTCTGCCTTCGCTTACCGCCACATAAGACCCATAGCCTCTTCCAGCTCACCGCCCCAGAGCCTCGTCCAGCCCACCGCCCCAGAACCTCGTCCAGCCCACCACCCGACCCAAGGTCTGATTTATTCCCTTGAGATTACATCTGGGTGTACTAATACTTTGGAGCTCTACTTCGCCTACTCGAGAAAGGGAAATGGAGGTTCATCAGGCGAGTTAACTCACTCGACCTTGGGTTATGCTTGCAGTCTGATGTCTCGAGGCATGAGTTAATTACCTAAGTGTTAATTACCTAAGTGTAGTTACAGGATGAGAGCTACGCTCGTGGTGTCCCGTCTTCCCAGCACTCTTTGTCATATAACGCTTTGAAACTACTGACGGTTTTGGCCGCCACCACCTTCTCACTTAACTTGTTCCAACCGTCTACCACTCTATTTACGAAGGTGAATTTTCTTACGTTTCTTCGGCATCTGTGTTTAGCTAGTTTAAATCTATGACCTCTTGTTCTTGAAGTTCCAGGTCTCAGGAAATCTTCCCTGTCGATTATATCAATTCCTGTTACTATTTTGTACGTAGTGATCATATCGCCTCTTTTTCACGTGCGTGTGCGTGTTGAATGGTGCAGTAATGCTTCCAGCTTAAATGGGGAGTATTTTGTGAGGGGTATGATGTTATTCTGACTGGCAATAAGTGCTTTTTAAATGCTTATAGACGCACACATTTTATTTGTATTTTTTATTTCATTTTAGTGGGTCGTCATTTAATATATGGCCGGTTTCAAGTTCATGTCGAGACATGAACTTCATGTCATGTCGACATGAACTTGAAACCGGCCATATACTGCAGGTATGATGACCACATTTTTACACAGGTACCTGATGTTAGACATCTGCAGGAGCTGAAGGAGGCATTTGAGCAGAATTCTGTGTTGCGTTTCACTTACGAGATGGAGAAGGATGGGAAGCTGCCCTTTCTAGATGTAACAAGCATGGAAAGGAGCAGAGTTTCCACACTGCAGTCTACACCAAGGAAACAAAACATAGGAATGTGCCTCAATGCCAACAGTGACTGCCCAGACACGGTACAAGAGGAGTGTTGTTAACGCTTACGTCGACTATGCTCTCAGTCACAGCTCAGGACGGAAGCAAGTCGATGAAGAACTCTGTAGGGTAAGGCAGGTCCTAGTCAACACGGCTTCTCCAATGGTTTCGTTGAAGACATCTAAAAGNGGGGAGTTGTAATGATATGGCTCATAGATCATTGCTTCTCCCTTTCTTCTCCCTTCCCCCTCCCTTCTCCCTTTCTACTCTCTTTCTCCCCTTCCCCGTGGGCCAACCCATCTTTCGTAAAGGGTCATAAAGCTTCCTGCCACTGGCTCCCCTCGCCTACAAATACTCCAGGACCAATAAAACTTGTGTTCTCGAATTTCGGGCAGCCAGAGAGAGCCACCCGTCGTGTGGGCGTTTCCTGTCGTACCGTAGGAACGATGTGTGAGCCTACGGGAGAAAAAACAGATCTTTCGGAAACAAGGCCTATGTCTCCAGGACTTAAGGGGCGGAGCTAGTCTGAGTTGTATGGTCTGAGAGTGACACTCTGAGCTCATTGGTTGAGTAGGAAGTCAGTCTCAGGAGTGCCTGCCATGCCATTGGCCAGTCTCTAGTTCACCCAGTTATGTTTAAATCCATTGGCCTAGGCTGGGAGAGGCGGAGTTAAATTGGGCCTAGGAGTGTGGTAGCATTTTTTGTAAGAGAGAGAAGTCAGTGTGTCTGGGGAGTTTCAACTGACAGGTGCAGGTCAACTGACCTGCAACCGCCATTCAACATCTTTTGGCAGGCTGTAATATTGAAGGTAGTGTGCTCCAAGGTTTCTTGTATATCAGTATTTAGCACCATTTGCCTCGCCGTATTTAGAGTAGGCTATAATTTCTATTGTTTTAATTTCACAGTTTTCAATAAATAAAATAATATTAATGTCATTTTGGTGAGTTATCTACCCCCTTTGATTATCTGACTGTGTTATCCATCCTGGTGATTCTCATATGCTGTGTTAGAAATCCCCCTGTGTTTCTCCATTCTTAGGAATAATAAAGTAAAGCGAGAGCCTCCCGTTCAGTTCAATAAGACTAAAGTAATCCATTCAATTTCAATCACTGGTCCGTTGAGTTCCCTGATTATCGAGTCCCTTCCTTCCTGGGGACCGATAATTATAGACACATTCATTCATTTGGAAGGTGGTGGCAGTGTATAAAGGTAAGAAGATTAATAATCTCTATTTCCTTGTGATATTCCTCATTTAATATTCAGCTTATATTCGTGACAGTCCAGCGAGGGGTCATACTGGTCCGTTATTAGTGTTTGCTGGGTTTTAAGTGTGAACGGGTATTACAATGGTATAGCAAACGTTACAATAAGGGTATAGTCCACGTTACACCGGGATGCCCTGCCAGTGTGGCCTGGGATGTCTTGCCAGCGTGGCCTGGGACACCCTGCCAGTGTGGCCTGGGACGCCCTGCAAGTGTGGCCCGGGACACCCTGCCAGTATGGCCTGGGACACCCTGCCAGTGTGGTCCGGGACGCCCTGCCAGTGTGGCCCAGGACGCCCTGCCAGTGTTTCCTGGGACGCCCTGCAAGTGTGGCCCGAGACGCGCTGCAAGTGTGGCCCGGGATGCCCTGCAAGTGTGGCCCGGGATGCCCTGCAAGTGTGGCCCGGGACGCCCTGCAAGTGTGGCCCGGGACGCCCTGCAAGTGTGGCCTGGGACGCCCTGCAAGTGTGGCCCGGGACGCCCTGCCAGTATGGCCTGGGACACCCTGCCAGTGTGGCCCAGGGACGCCCTGCCACTATGGCCCGGGATGCCCCTGCCAGTGTGCCTCAGGACACCTTGCTTGCATGCAAAAAAAACCGCTTTTCCAAGAAGTATCAACATTCCCTAGTGTTACGACTCTGGGTTCTTTAGAGGGAAACCAGAGGTCAAATTTTGAGCTTATTAAACTACCATATAGTAAACACGCATCGCGAGCTGCATATGTCGTATCTTCCCTGCCAGTCGTAAGACTATTCTTGTTTCTCAATGAGTATTTAAAGATTGAGCTTGGGGTTGATTATTAAATAATAAAATAGGCACCAACTATGTTTACTAATACTGTCTAATCATTTGTAAAGTAAACATGAGTAAACTTTGTATCAGGCGCCTGTATGATTAGTTGAACAGTCTGCCGGCAGCATTAGCCCACGGAGAAGGAGGGAGACTCTCCCTTGCTCTTCTCTGCTGGCTGACTGTGGTGTTAGGACATGCTCCTCCTTCCTCTTAGTTCTTTACTTCTGTCTTATTTTGGTTAAGTACTCCATAACTCATTTTTGTTATATTTCTGGCATACCCATCGTGCTATGTGTAGAGTAGTATACCTGAGGTGTAGTAAGTGTTTTTAAGTGTTTATCTCACCTGTTATGCTAATGGGGGTCCCAGTGTAAAAACGTGGTCCCCTACCCTAAGCTGACTCTAACTTCAAGTGTTTCAATAGTAGAGCTTTACCCTAGCTTGTTTCAGTGTAAAACCTTGTATCCTGTCTATGTGGACCAAGGCTTTTAACGTAAGATTGTGTGGTAAAGTTAGTATTATATTGTTATTGGTGTGATTGTGTATGGGGGGTTGTTAAGGGGTTAATAAATAAGTAAGTTTGAACAGAGTATCCCTTGTTCCTGTGTGGGAGTACAATGATCTATCTCTAGACTAACAGGGTTTAGTAGCAAGTATTTATTACTGTGGATATTTTATTTGGGGGCCGGGCCTTTAGTTCTCCCATATTTGATACCTCTGTATTCTACTTACCCTTACCCCTTAATAGTACCAGTTCCCCCATAGCAAGCCCGCCACCCTTTTATAACACCTAGTGTTGTTGCAATTCTTTTGCAACCAATCCCAAGGTAATGGGTTTCAATATACCAGACAGTTTACTCGCCTTTACCTGTGCGCCTCTTCCTATGCGCCGCTACCTGTGTCGCTACCTGTTGCGTCGCTACCTGTGCATCGCTATCCTGTGCGTCGCTACCCTGTGCGTCGCTACCCTGTGCGTCACTATCCTGTGCATCGCTACCTATTTTTATCTATCATATCTACTATATTTATTTCTCTTAGGCACACGAAGTCCTCTATGAGGTGTGTGTTTAACAAGTTCCAGAGATGGTCGGAGAAATGACTACTGGTGTTCAACACGACCCAAGTGTAAAGTTATGGAAATGAGACTAGCTGACAGGAGACCAAAGGGTCAGTTCACAATGAAGGGGAAACTACCTAAAGAAAACCTGTTAATCCCGTGGGTTTCCGGGTTGTACGCAATAGTTGTACACAATAGTGACATATGAACCAAATTAAAAAAAGCACACTGGGTCGGCGGAATACTGTCCTCTTCTGTCCGATGTGTACACAAATCTGATCAGGACCAATACATGTTACGGTAAACCAATAGCTAAACTGTCATCAATATCGGTGAACTCATTCATTCAGGCTTTAGGGCTATAACTGCCCCACAGACTGGCTCTCAAACACACACACACAATACTCACAAACAGATCAATAGATTTAGAAATTACACCCACAGAGGTTGACAGCCATAGACAATTAGAATCCCAGACTGACAATCAGTGATACTCATATATCAACCTGTCCTCTTAAAAAGAACGTCGCTTTTGGCCGTTTGCCCGTATGGCCGAATTTGGACGTAATTTGAAAATGAAAAAATATGAAAATAAATTTGGGATTTTTTTTCAACAACAGTAAGTTAAGGGTCCTCTAATAGGTTAGGTGGGCAGGAAATTCTCATAAAGTTTCAAAAAGTTATGAAAAACGTTAATTTAAAGTGTCCTCTCATAACCTCTGCCCGTACACCGGACGACTCAAATAGAAAACGGAACAGAACGTCACTTTTGTGAGTCGATTTCATTTCAAATTACGTCCAAATTTTGCCATATCGCGCATACCAGCCAAAAGTGACGTTATTTTTAAGAGGACGGGTTGCATATATACGGATATATACAAATCAGGTCTCACTAAAGTCCTTCTCTCAGAGAGATGTATCACCCCGAGCGAGCTCTGCACCGTATTCTGGGTAGAAATGAACTCTTTTTCGAATAAAACATTTAGTAAATGTTTTAATCTTCATAAATAGTTCCATTAAGAAAGGACGTTGAAAGATATTAAACAATTTCCATTAACATGTATAACACATATCCGGCAACTCTCCAGCCAGACCTACAGAAGAGCTGTATAACCCGAGGCCCCACACACGACGACTCCGACTCCATTGACACCAGACGCATGTCAACCAGAAGCCAAGCCACCAGGATTATGGCCAGTAGGGAAAACGGACAGCTACGCCGCCAACACCATGTCAGCTAAAACCTACCACAAGACAGGTGGCGAGAACCTCTTTCCCTCTGTTTAGGGGGGGATGGGCACCTAGTTTGGCTCGATGTGTACAATTTTTCTGGGACGAATAGTCTGTCATCGAGAAGAAAGAAGACTCTAGCACCACTGAAGAAAGAAGATTCCAGCACCACCGACGAAAGAAGACTCCAGCACCACCGACGAAAGAACACTCCAGTAACACTGAAGAAAGAAGACTTCACCACTCAAGAGGACAGTAGTCCCCACTACAGCGCCCCACAACGAGACCTCGCCTCCTCGCCTAGGTGTTGATGGCGACAGTTAACATCATGCAGCTGGGTCAAGCCCTGGCATTATCTCTACGACTTCGACGTTTCCTCTCACCGGCTATTCTTCAGCTATACCCACTTCCCTGCTCACCCCATGGGTATCTTGTCCTATATTTGAGATATATATATTATATATGCGGTACAGGCCAAATGGGGGGGATGGGTATTTTTGCGGAACAGAAGAGTCGTATTAATGAATGAAAAACGGTTTGCACGAATCAACTGATGACGTTCGAATATTTATCAAACAGTGCTTCGCTGACGACCTTTCCTCGAACCCCAGCCCGTCCTCCAAACAATGACCCAAAAGTGATTCCATGCACCGTCAAACCCCGTTTATGAAGGAAAAACGGTTACACACAACTCAACTGATTTTGTTCGAACATTTCCGAAACAAGTGCTTCACTGACGAATTTTGTTCCAACCACAATGCTGTAAATGCTCCACCCACGTTTTACAAATACAAATAATCGCCAATAGAACCTAAACACCTAACCTAACCAATGCCTATATATATATGAGCAATATGCTAATATATAACAATAATAATTTATATTTGAGAAAATTCCTATTTTGAATGAAAAGCATGTTAAAATTGATGAATGCGTCCTATTGAGGACAGGTTGTCGAGCCATAAAGCTATAAATGCTTCACCCACGTGCTTCAAATACAAATAATCGCCAAAAGAACCTAAATTCCTAACCGAAGCCTTATACTTTACATGGAAATTTATTATGTGATAATATTAACTTATTAGAACAATCCAAGTTTTAATTCAAAGTACGTTAAAACTGACGAATACATCTGGAGGGGGGTAGGGGGTGGGGGGTTAAGGTTGACGACCGCTGCTCTAACGAGCCTGTACTTAAGACTCGTTGAGCTATCGGCCCCAAAATCGCAGTTATCTTGTTTAACATCTTGCTCATTCAAAACCGTAATTATATATTCCCAACAGGTTATTAATTTTTTCCCTTATGTTGGTATTAAATCACAGGAAGAACAAAACAATACATGCAAGGGGGCAACCGTAGGGAGCATACAGAAATACAACAATCGTATTATTTCAGCAGATATGCAGAGAGAGGTCACATAAGCAATGAACACCCGACCCCAAACAGAGCTGCCTGTTCTCCCAAGCATTTCCAGCCTCATTAATCTGTTTTACTAAATTGACCGAACCTAACCAACCTTAGGACCTATGAACAGAAAACGGGACATCGTCAATTTCCCGAGCCGCTGTCAGTTTAAGTGCATCTATTTCGGCCTTAGGGAAATTATGCGTCAAAATGGCAAATAATTATTCAAGAGAAAGGGTTGAACAGAGAACATGGAACAACAGTATACACATCAAAACAGTCAATCATTAAGAAGCCTCAAGGCCTATATCAAACCTTTTACTTTCATTAATAAACAAATTTACACTAATACAAACAGGCAAATGGAACATTAACCAACAGCAAAATACACAAAAGACATAGCACAAACAAAATAAACATACAGAAAATATAGAAATCACACGAGAGTCCCCTCCAACTACACCAAAAGACATGTTACGCAACCTACCGCATCAAAACGGAGCAATATTCACTAACATGAAAAAGATACTCACTTCAGTGAGCCGCTCCTGGGTAACGTCAACACCACACATGCCCCTCCTGCAGCGTGCTGTATGGTCAGTCATCGCCACCACCCGCTACCCGACTGTTCGGTCTCCACAATCATCCACCACAAAGACTGACGGAGTACCAGACAAAACCCCACACTATAACACCACAACGTCACCCTCACACACCACCCTTCGAGCAGGAAGCAGGAGAAATACCATAACTCGTCAACAACCAGCTGGATAGTAACTTCACCGTCCCGACGACCACCAACTGCAACACCCAAGAACCACCACCATACCTCACCT
>WNGS01120182.1:0-12535 GCA_020271785.1 Procambarus virginalis
CTAACCTAACCTAACTTTTTCGGCTACCTAATTTTACCTAACCTAACCTATAAAGATAGGTTAGGTTAGGTTAGGTAGGGTTGGTTAGGTTCGGTCATATATCTACGTTAATTTTAACTCCAATAAAAAAAAAATTGACCTCATACATAATGAAATGGGTAGCTTTATCATTTCATAAGAAAAAAATAGACAAAATATATTAATTCAGGAAAATTCTGGCTCTATTAGGCAAATCTGGCCTTGCATAGTAGGCCAAGAGAAGTGTGTTCTGGCTACTAGGTACGAGCATATATATATATATATATATATATATATATATATATATATATATATATATATATATATATATATGTATATATATATATAATAATATATATATATATATATATATATATATATATATATATATATATATATATATATATATATATATATATATAATATATATATATATATATATATATATATATATTGTGACGATAATCTCTTCCCAGAGATTGAGCCTGCTATTTCCTTCCTTCATCCCGTTCTCTACAAGATTCAAGATACGTTTTATAGTGGCTTAAACGTATATATCAAGACAGCCACACGCACCTACAACTCCCTCCTCCCCCCCACTCCAGCACCTGCTGCACACCTGGTCGACGCGCCGAACCCTTCAACTGCCTAACTACCGACTTGCAGCCGTCCTGCATTCTCATTGGCCGTGCAGAAACACGCCACTACAGCCCTTCTCCAACCAAGTTCCTCGCTGAAGCAACGACGACGCCAGCAAGCTGCTCCATCCTCAGAATATATCCAGTGCTCTAGCTGTGAACACCTACTTGACTCACCTTGTGTGACCAATTAGAGGTTGATAGCTTGCGCATATATTCCCAACACCATTTATCTTTGTTAACGTAACCAGTTCCCCCCTTTTCAATTTGTTATATATATATTTTTACGTGTTTTACTTTTACATTATTATAAATGCCAAGAAATTGTCTTTATTTTTACTTTGTTTTCTAGATCAATTAAAGTGCCTTATTTATATTTTGTTTTCGTGTCTTACCTTACCTTACCACAGATTATCAGACAAGCAGTCACTCTTTTTTTTCCTTTTTTTTATAACTTACATGTATGTGGCCCAGCCTTGACATCTGCTATTTGGGAAGACTGCCGACCACCATTTCCAACACGTTACCGTCACATATATTTGGGGGCCTGTCCGGAGCTTCACTCAGGTATTGGTAATTTGTGGTAAGCGTACTTGGCTTTATTCCCTTGCTTTCAATATTTACACTAATCATTTTTTATTTCATATGGTGTTGTGTCTATTGTGCATTACGGGAGTAGCATATGGTGAGTGTGAGACAACTTTGGATTACGTGGTGACTGTAGGCCTCAGTCATACTCTTAATTGGTCGTCTCCCCCTTCCGTGTTATTACCCGTGTTTAACATCTTTTGTCCCTTAGATATTTCTCACATTTTTGACAGATTATCACATAGGTACCCTGGTACTGTGGTCTGTCTCCGGGTCAATAGCACCTAAGTTCTGCAATCCGACTCTAGGAGGATAAAGAGGGCCAAAGTTCCTCTCGCCCGGACTTATTGACGAGTTGGGACCTCGCCAATAGTTCTCGTCACCAGTTGACACTCGCACCCCTACTCGTTGGTCAGATCTGATGGTACTTACCAAGGTAGGGAATTAGCGTTCTTTCTTTTGAGCACAAAGTTCGCTAATTCTGTAAGTACCATATTCAATTTCAGTGGGTACCTTGCTTATGTTCTATAGTGACTCGGCAAGGTATGACTACATTTTTGTACTACCTAATTACTTTGAAACCATTTAGTGTTTTACTTGTTTTTCGAAACTCTGTTTCAATTAATTAGTAGGATTTTCTTGCCCTTATCCCCCACAGTGAGTACCGGGTACAAGATTTCCTGCGACTTTAACCAGTTACCATCTTGAATTTAACTTTAAATTATTAACAATTCCACAGGATAGGTATCAGTTGCCACGTTTCCTGTTTCTGACATTCACCATATTCTCACTGTATATTCGTGTCTCATTTATTTTGCTATATTTTCACAATGTTTCGCCTACAAGCTTTCAAGACAGATCCAGAAGGTGAAATAGGGAACTTACGTCATGCTAAGAGGGTCGACTTGTTAACTCTTGCACATGAGTATCACTTGGAAGTTCCCGATGGAGCCAACAAATTTGCCATAAATAATATGATACTGGATCACCTTGCGGATGAAGGTATTATAGATTCTGATACTTACGAACAATATACCATTTCAGATAAGGATGACTTGACAGCAATAAAGCTCAAGATAGAACTTGCTAAGATCGAGCGGGAGCAACAACAGGAAGCAGCTGCAATCAGAAGAAGCAAGAAAGAGAAATCTGCCTCAAGAGCGTGAGGCAGCCCTGAAGGAAGCAGCTGCCATCAGAAAGGAAGAACAAGAAAGAGAGCTCCACCTCAAGGAGCGTGAGGCCGCATTGAGAAAAGAGGAAAGTGAAAGGGAGGCCTTCCTCCTTCAAGGACGACAAGAATGTGACTTAGCCCTCAAACGACAACAGCTGGAGCTACAACGCGAACACGAAAAACAGCAAGCCAACTTAGCTCTAGAATATCATGAAAGAGAACTCACGTTGGACACTACACACCAAGTTCAACGCCAACAAGCTGCAGCTAGTCTTCCTCCAAGCTTCAATATCTCCCACGCAAGTAAGCTAATACCCCCGTTCATAGAAACGGAGGTTGATGTGTTTTTCACCACTTTTGAGACCCTTGCTGATCAACTTAATTGGCCTGACGACCAATGGGCTACCCTTCTCCGAGTACATTTAACAGGTAGAGCAGCAGTCACACTCAGCACTTTGGCTTCGGAAAACGACTACACCACCCTGAAACAAGCTGTGTTGGACGCCTACCTTCTCTCCACCGAAAGCTACCGACGAAAGTTCCGTGACTACATCAAGGCAAGTACCACCACCTTCTTAGAATTTGCTAACACCAAACGGAGGTATTTCATGAAATGGCTGGAGGCAGCACATGTCTCTACTTTTCCAGAGCTTGTCAACCTCATGTTGGTTGAAGAATTCTTGAGGCGTGTACCCCCTCCTGTCCGCCTCTACTTAGCAGACAAAGAAGAGACCGATTTGGTGAAATGCGCGAAGTCAGCTGACACTTACAGCCTCATCCACCGGCTGACACCAGAACAACCTACCAGTAAGAAGTCTTGGTACAGCTACGAGAAAGTGAGCCCAGATCAAGGTACCTCTCAACTGTACTGCAGGTATTGTCGACTCTATGGACATACCATAGAAAAATGTGGTAAGTCCCAATCTAAAGGTAACACCGAACCCACTAAGTCTAAACCTACTCACCCTAAGTCCGGTAAGCCTGTAATGAATATTGGTGTTCATGTTAATGATCTGTCTCTTTTTAGCAAACATCTATATCCAGGAACTATCTCTACCCACGGTTCAGATTCAGAGGGACGTTTCGGACTTAAGATCTTACGAGACACAGCGGCTCTACAATCGATCGTCTTGAAATCGGCTGTGCCCAACGTCGCCTATACAGGAGAGACTGTCTTCATCACTGACCTTACTGCTACTACTCCTTATCCTCTCGCCAGAGTCCACCTGGATTGTCCCTTCGTGACCGGTGAAGTCCAAGTCGCCGTCAGGGAAAAACCTTTTCCCATGCCCGGAGTGCAACTTCTCCTAGGCAACGACTTGGCAGAAGACCAACAACCGACCAACTTGATCGTCAAGGACATATCCCAGGTGAGCAACTCTGTGTTGGATAACCCGATTTTTGAGCATGTCCCAGCAAAGGTTCAAGAGAGTGATGAAGTTTCTCCTCCTGTTATGGTGACCACCCGTGCTCAAGCAGCACGCCCGCAGCCAGCAGACTCTACTACTACCGCTGTCTCGCAAGACCCTTCGAAACTACCCCCTAATCTGACCGCTGTGGAGTTCCGTAAGTTACAAAGAGAAGATCTTACCTTGACACCATTATTCTTTCAGGCTGAGACCCAATCCGACAGTGTTCCTGGGTTCTTCTTGGAGAACGAATTACTCTATCGCAGGTATAGACCCAGTAAACTGAAGGACGAGGACGATTGGGCAAACATTGAACAACTAGTGATTCCTACCAGCCTGCGGCCCACGATTTTACACCTGGCCCACGGAGCTTTATCACACTACGGGTTTAACAAGACATACCATGGGATTCGCCAAGATTACTACTGGCCAGGTATGGTTAATGACGTAAAGAAATTTGTACAAATATGCCACGTGTGTCAGTTAGCCGGGAAACCGAACGTTTCAGTTCCCAGAGCACCACTGATACCCATCCAGGTGCCTGAGGAACCATTTCACAGACTTATTATTGACTGTGTTGGTCCTTTGCCTCGGACCACTGCCGGCAACGCCTATATCTTAACCATCCTGTGTCCTACCACCAGATTTCCGATAGCAGTTCCAGTGAAAAATATTACGGCTGCTACAGTGGTGAAGAATCTACTGAAAATCTTCACCCAGTATGGATTTCCGAGGGAGATTCAGAGCGATTGTGGCACCAACTTCACCAGTGATCTCTTCAAACGGACTCTGGAGGAGTTCAACATCAAACAGGTACTGTCCAGCCCCTATCATCCTGCTTCACAGGGTTCTCTTGAACGTAGTCATCAGACTATCAAGGCACTCTTAAAAAAGTTTTGTAATGAGACCTCAAAGGATTGGGATAGGCAACTTGATCTCATCATGTGTATTTTCAGAAGTCTTCCCAACGAGTCACTAGGAGTATCTCCTTATGAGATGCTCTACGGACGTAAGTGCCGTACACCTCTCAAGGCTTTCAAGGATTCTCTACGAGATGTCACCTTCAGTGAGCATCAGAATGTGCCCCAGTTTCTTCAAAACCTCCGACACATTCTAGAGAGGGTCCGTTCCTTTGCCAGCAACAACTTACAGAAAGCCCAAGAGAGGATGAAAACTCGTTACGACCAGCACTGCCAAGTAAGGAAGTTTAAACCGGGAGACTTAGTTCTTGCCTATTTCCCTATCCCAGGTTCTCCTTTACAGAACAGGTTCTCAGGACCCTATCGTGTTAAGGAGTGCCGGAACAACTTCAACTACGTTCTCGAAACCCCTGATAGGCGGCGGAAGACCCAGCTGTGCCACATCAATCTGCTTAAACGATACCGTAGAGTTCCTCCCACTGTGCTAACGAACGTTACAACCTTTTCAGGTCCATATACCCACAGTGAGACCTTCCCTGCTTCTCCTTCCGAACGCACTGACACTAAGACAGCGCTTTCTAATTCGGAAACCCTTACTGACCTCACTAATTACTTTCAGGACAGTAATTATGCTCCTTTATCATATTTTAATACATCTCTCGCCTCGCCAGATATCACCAAGTCTCCCATCCTCCATATCGACGCCCGTGGTACCGGCAACGTGGGTGACCTGGTACAACAAGGCGAAGAGACTCTACCCAACAACTACCATACACGACAACACGTTCAACAAGGAGCTACTCATCGTCCTGAACAGACAAAACTTTGCTCCATACCTGCAAAGTACTCAGTCCACCACCATCTACATGGACCACAAACATCTTCACTTCCTGCAGCCAGCCCAACTCAACCATCGACTACTTCTAGAATGGGCTTGATAGCTGCATCATTTTCACCTCAAGATTGCCACACCCAGGAGTCTGACTACATCATATCAGACACCCTCTCCAGCGTCACTGAGGTAGAGGCAACTCCACCTCCCACTCTACCTCCCGAGAACGTGACTCCACCAGAACCGCAGGCTTCGGGGAGAGTTGTGACGATAATCTCTTCCCAGAGATTGAGCCTGCTATTTCCTTCCTTCATCCCGTTCTCTACAATATTCAAGATACGTTTTATAGTGGCTTAAACGTATATATCAAGACAGCCACACGCACCTACAACTCCCTCCTCCCCCCCCAGCACTCCTGCACACCTGGTCGACGCGCCGAACCCTTCAACTGCCTAACTACCGACTTGCAGCCGTCCTGCATTCTCATTGGCCGTGCAGAAACACGCCACTACAGCCCTTCTCCAACCAAGTTCCTCGCTGAAGCAACGACGACGCCAGCAAGCTGCTCCATCCTCAGAATATATCCAGTGCTCTAGCTGTGAACACCTACTTGACTCACCTTGTGTGACCAATTAGAGGTTGATAGCTTGCGCATATATTCCCAACACCATTTATCTTTGTTAACGTAACCAGTTCCCCCCTTTTCAATTTGTTATATATATATTTTTACGTGTTTTACTTTTACATTATTATAAATGCCAAGAAATTGTCTTTATTTTTACTTTGTTTTCTAGATCAATTAAAGTGCCTTATTTATATTTTGTTTTCGTGTCTTACCTTACCTTACCACAGATTATCAGACAGCAGTCACTCTTTTTTTTTTCCTTTTTTTTTATAACTTACATGTATGTGGCCCAGCTTGACATCAGCTATTTGGGAAGACTGCCGACCACCATTTCCAACACGTTACCGTCACAATATATATATATATATATATATATATATATATATATATATATATATATATATATATATATATATATATATATAGATATATATATCTTATATTTATATATATATATATATATATATATATATATATATATCCTATATATATATATCTATCGAGGAGGGGTACCCCCTCTTGTGCAAGTGTAGGGCCCCCTGGCCTCGGAGAGAAAATAAAGAGTACTCAGAGAAGACCTTGTGGATCCTCACTGAAACTTTGATATTTTCTTCTCCTACCACCCCTTTCTTTTGTATGAGTGTATACTTATCTACTTTATATATATATAATATATATATATATTATATATATATATATATATATATATATATATATAATATATATTATATATTATAGGGTACCACCACTGGTTAATTAAAGGGACCCACATCCTCGAAGAAGAAAATAAATAGTGTTCAGAGAAGACCTTGTGGATTCTCACTGAATACTTTAATCTTTTCCTCTCCTACCACCCCTATATTTTTTTCAATATTTTTTTTATTTGATTTTATTGCATGCTACAGTTTACAGAAAACACACACTTAGTATACAATATACCAATCAGTGTTCGAAGACCTCGTCCAGCTCTTCAGGGGTCGGGTGCGTACCCAAGATACAGCACGCATTTCCCCTCTGAACAGCGACACTCAGGCGCTGGAACATGAAACTGGCCGCTCTTGGGTCTCTAGTCTTCCCAATGAGTTCCTCGCCCACCTCCTTCAGGAACTTAAGTGCACATTTACCCAAGGCGCCCAGAGCCTATCGGCACGAACCTGTAACGTGTCTAGGTCCCTGTACTTGTTAGATTTCTGGGTCTCCCTGAAGGTGGCCGCCCGCCTCCCTCAGCTGTGCTGTAAGGTAGATAGGTATCGGCCAATGTAGATGCACACGTGTAGTCCCACACGACCTGCTTACCTTCCCTCCACGGCTGCAGGGTGACTCCATCTGGGCGTTTTTGGCTGTTGTCAGGTCTGCACAACTGGGGTTCCCTTTGTGCTGGACACCCAGCTGTAGCCAAACTTCTCTTTATGATGTCATTGACTGCTTCGTGTCTGGCAATCTTCCTGTGTCTTACGACAGATGAGACCATGGCTGCCGTATTGGTCTGCCCGTGCATGGCCGCAAATACACCGGTGCTCGGTGGAGATAGGGGCGGCAAGGCGCAGGCAACACCAATACTTAGTTCGATGGTCTAGGCGGGTGCCCAAGGCGGAATTAGGGACTGCCAACAGGAAGTCCCTGGCATGGGGCGCTTGCACAGCTAGAAGACGCGCTTTGTCCTTCCTGGAAGCTGCCTCCAGCAACGATGTGGCGATGTTTTCCACTATGGGGCTATCCCATTTGGACTGTTTGCAGTCATTTGGAAAAGTTGGTCGAGGGTGAGAGTTGACAAGAGTGTCCCACTGACCGGCTCCTTCCGCGAATTTGGGATCATGAATCCCAATGGAGTCTCTTAGGTATTCCGGTAGTATGTTCTTAACTAATTCACCTGTAGCACTGGTCGAGGATAAGAATGCCGGCAATGCTAACTGTGTCGCCTTGCGAATACCTATTCCCCCGAGTCTAACTGGGAGTGTGGCTTGGTCCCATTGGTCATCTTGCAGGGAGAGGTTTAACACTTTCACGGTTATTGACCTTAGGAGCGAGTCATATTCTGTTAATTTTGGGCTGTCGAAGGAGGAAGCACACCTTAGGAAATAGGTCAGTCTGGGCAAAGCCAGGCACTTTGTGAGAAGGTACAAAGCATCGTGGGCGTCCAAGGCCCCTATTCTTCCCTCCATCCTCCTCAGGTCGTTCAGCTTTCTTCGAGGACTACCTCAATGGCGCTCGAGCCCAGAGGTGCCCCTAGCAGCACACTGTCGGTGGGAGCGATCACTTGGGCTCCTGGCAATATGATTCGCACTGCATCTATGGTTGGTTGGCTAGCTGAGATGATTTCACACTTTAATGGGTTTAGGGTGAGTCCTAACTCCTCTCCCTTAGATTTCACCAGCTGTAGATCTTCTAGCAGCGACTCCTGTGTCCCTGCCAGGGTGCCATCGTCCAGGAACCAGATGTTGAGTTCGCTGGTCAACCTGCTTGTAACCTCTTTAACAGCCATGCAAAAAAGAAAAGGGGCAAGTGGGTCTCCCTGCTGGACACCTTTTGCAGAAACAACTTCTTGTTCCCCAAACAACAGCGTCGATTCCCTACTGTAACCTGCTGAGACGAAGGGGAGTAGAGAAGGAAAGCTTGTTCGAACTGCTTCCAGTACCACATCCCTTTTTACCTGGTTGAAGGCATTTTTAAAGTCTAATTAATTAATGCCTTATTTTCTGGGAGGTGCTTGATATAGGCTCGTGCTGCATGAGCTGCTGCTTCAGAGCCATGGGGGACACCAAAACCTAGTTGATGGGGTCGAAGCATCGTTGCAGCGTCTATGCTAATTTTTCTGACAGCTGCCCTAGCAACAAGGCGCCGAAGTGGTTGCCCACGGCAATGGGTCTGACTCCACCATCCTTCTTCTTAATGCACAAAGGGATGCTCCGAAGAAAAAGGGTTTAATTGTATCTGGGATCAGCCCAGAGAGGCAGTCGTTGACAAACTTCGTGACCTCTGACAGTAGTGTCTCGGCAACTTCGCCGAGAACTGGGTTTGTCATCTCCTTGAGGTGCTGAGGTTTTACTCCAGTGTATTCCCCAGGTCATGACTCACAGCCAGGCTTGATGACTCCTCAGCCAAGAGGAGTCATCAAGCGACGACAGTACGGCACATGCCAAGTGTGTGACAAGGTGTGGAGACTCAAGCGTAACGGAGATGTGCGCAAGCATGCTCACAACGGAACCAATTGTCCGGGTATGTGGCGCCCTCCCAAAGAGGGTATCAATCAAGGCCCCACTCCAGCAGTCAGGGAAAACACCTCCAACAGCTTCATATCGACTGAGAATCTACTAGAAGCCATCAAAGCAACATCGGTTGGAACCTTGCAGCACATCCCCAAAGCTGCCCGGCCCCAGGCAGCAGCCAAACTATCCAGCCTCTTGAAAAAGGTCAACGACTCCCCCGAACCATCCAAGCATGGCGCAACCTTCTCCTGTTTGGAAACATATGCCTAGCTGTCCCTGCAAGGAGAGACAAATCACTAGCTTCCTCAGTCATTATGGCTATAAATAGTTTTCCTAGAGAGGACAACCAGGCACCCCTCCCCACCCGTGCCAAAAACACCCACCGCAGGAAAGGTATCAACAGCAGAACCGAGGCATCCAAAATGAGAGCAACAGTCAGCAAGAAAATAGAAGAAGGCAACACAATAGGGGCAATCAGAGTCATCACCAGTGAAGACACAGTTGCCACCAGGGATGCCGATACAGCACAAGCCCTGAGGGAAAAACACCCACCCAGAGCTCCTCGTGACGACAGTGTTCCCCTAGTCGGTGTCACCAGAGCAGAACCCCTGTGTGTGCTCGAATCCATGGTGCATAAAGCAGCTTTATCCTTCCCACCAGGATCAGCAGGTGGGTTCACAGGACTAAGACCCAACCACATCAAACAAATGCTCAACCCTGCACTGGGAGACATTGCACAGGGCCTCCTGGTGGAACTAACTAGATTCGCCAACACATGTCTAGCTGGCAACATACCAGAGACCATACGGCCTCTCTTTTTTGGCGCTACCCTCTGTGCCCTGAGGAAAAAAGATGGAGGAATCAGACCGATAGCTGTGGGCAATTCACTCCGGCGTCTCGTCGCTAAGGCTGCTGCTAGAGCAGTTAGTCAGGCAGCAGCCGACATGCTGAAGCCAAAACAGCTTGGGTTTGGCATTCCCCAAGGGTGTGAGGCAGCGGCTCATGCAGCTAGAGCTTACATTGCCAACATTACGGATGAAAAAGCCCTGATAAAGCTGGACTTCAAAATGCTTTCAATCTGGTTAGAAGGGATGCAGTACTCAGTGCGGTTCATCGCCTTTTTCCTTCCCTCTACCCGTTTGTAAACTCATGCTACAGCAAGAATCTAACTCTGCTTTTTGGGGAACATGAAATCGAATCACAAGAAGTGTCCAACAGGGTGACCCCCTTGCTCCTTTTCTTTTCTGCCTAGTCATCAAGGAAGTCACCGATAACCTGTCCAGTGAGCTCAACATTTGGTTTTTGGACGATGGTACTCTAGCCGGCTCCCCAGACGCACTCTTGGACGACATAAGAATAATTCAGGAGCAAGGAGCAAGTCTAGGCCTCACCCTGAACCCTTCCAAGTGCGAAATAACCTCCACCAACCAGCACATAATAGAGCAAATAAAGGTTGTTTTGCCTGACATTCATACAACCAACCCTGAGGACAGCACACTCCTAGGTGCTCCTCTTGGAAGGAATGCCATCGACGAGGTCCTTGGTAAGAAGATCACTGACCTGAAGAGGATGAACGAGAGGATTGAAGACATCGATGCCCATGATGCACTTTACCTCATCACCAGATGCTTGTCCCTCCCCAGGCTGACCTACTTTCTAAGATGTTCGCCATCTTTCAACAATATTAAATTAGAAGAGTACGACAGCTTGCTGAAATCAACACTAGAAAAAGCCCTCAATCTTTCCCTCAGCACTCGCAGTGGAAACAGGCCTCCCTTCCTGTCAGACTCGGGGGCCTTGGCGTGCGCACAGCAACACAAATTGCTGTACCAGCGTTCCTGTCCTCTTCAGTGGGGTCTGACAACTTGGTGAAGGAAATCCTACCTGAGCACCTAGTTCAACAGGCAGGGGTACATGATCCCAGCTTCACAGACTGCACAACCAAATGGGTCTCTCTCGCAGGACCAGCACCCCAACCACTGCCTTCTGAAGCCCATAAGCAATCCAGCTGGGATCGCCCCATTGCCGACCAAGAAGCTGCGACTTTGCTAGAAGCTGCGACAACACCACATGACACTGCCCGACTTAGAGCTGTAGCAGCTCCCCATGCAGGTGATTTCCTATTAGCAACCCAATGTCAGCAACCGGCACCCGTCTCACACCGCAGGCCCTCCGAATTGCCGTGGCTCTCCGTCTCGCTGCCCCAATCCACACCGAATACAGGTGTATTTGCGGCGAGGCAGAGGCCGACAGGTACGGACGGCATGGCCTTCTCTGCCAAAGGACAGGAGGATGGCATGCAAGACACGGCGAGGTCAATGACATTATTAAGAGAAGCCTTACCACAGCCGGCTGTCCAGCAGAGAGAGAGCCCCGCTACCTAATGTCCCGCAACTCTGATGAGCCTGTCGGTCGCCCAGATGGAATCACGGTGAACCCCTGGAAGAATGGTAGACAGTTGGTGTGGGACTACACTTGCGTCTCAACTTTAGCCAATACCTATGTTGACTTCAGTGCTACTCAAGCAGGAGGAGCTGCCAATCACCGGGAAGCGGCCAAGTCACGTAAATACAGAGACCTTGAGCACCACTACAATTTTGTCCCCATTGCCTCAGAGACACTTGGTGCCTGGGGTAAAAGTGCTGCTAGCTTTTTGAAGGAGTTGGGGTCTAAGCTAATCGAAACAACTAGAGACCCTAGAGCTGCCAGTTTTCTTTTTCAGCGCCTTAGTGTGGCAATCCAGAGAGGAAATGCTCACTGCATCCATGGTTCCTGCCCGCCATCTGAGGAGCTGGAGGAGCTTTTCAACTTGTGACAAGCAGCCTTGTACCCTGCATGTAATCAATATTGTAACTTTTTTGTGTAATGACATTTTCAAATAAAGTTAGATAAATATACACACATACCAAAAGAATAGGGGTGGTAGGAGAAGAAATATCAAAGTGTTCAGTGAGGATCCACAAGGTCTTCTCTGAGTACTCTTTATTTTCTTCTCCGAGGCTATGGGTCCCTACACTTGCACCAGAGGTGGTACCCCTTCTATATATAATATATATATATATAATATATATATATATATATATATATATATATATATATATATATAATATATATATATATATATATAT
>WNGS01120191.1:7350-23590 GCA_020271785.1 Procambarus virginalis
AAATTGGTCGTCCAAAATTAATGCTTTTTGTTCAAAATGTCGTGATGGTTCTTGTCTTTCAAGCACATGAACAGCCTTTTGGCTTTTTGTGTGGTTCGAACTGTTCTTCACCCAGGTGGCGTCTACTACAGGTGGATGGCTTTACCCTGTAACATCTCTGTACCAGGCAGGTGGTGTTCTTCACCCCAGGTGGCGTCTACAGCAAGTGGATGGCTGTAGATGGGAAAATAGATCTAAGAACTAAATATGACTAGGCCTAGCTCATATATGCCTTATATTAAGTCTCAACGTGTATTAGACCTAGGATGGTTAGGTTAGGTTTATCAATAACATAAATATAGAACCTTTGCCGGTTTGTCCACATTCAGTAATGCCAAATTCTACTTTCTAATTGTCTATGACATCAATTATATGTACGACGGTCCACATCGTCACCATAAGGACTCTCTAAACAGGAGGATAGACTGTTTTATAGTCCTATGTACTCGACTGATGCTTGTTGCAATATTGATAATCACACTTCACGTGTTCCATGTCTGGCAAATTTGTTTGCAAATTAATTTCAATATTTGCCTTCATTAGGGATCCATGTTATTTGTATTTTTTCCCTGCTTCCTAAAGGTTTGGAGGACTGGCGTTCTAATTTGTTCAGGTTTGAATGGCTTTTTCGAAGTCAACGTTAATCAATAAATCAATAATATGCATGTGATACCGATATATGTATGGGACAGCACATATCGAACATTTTTCTTTGAAGTGAGGAGACATTGTAAGTCGGTGCTCAGCTGTGGAACAGGTGGGTGAACAGGTGGGTGAATAGGTGGGTGATGCTGGAAATACATTCGTCGCCAACCCTCCTTTTAGGCAGAATGCCGCGTGGTGCTTGGATCTCTTGCATTAACCTAATTACATCTATTGAATCACAATAAATGGCAAGCAGTTTTTACTTCTATGCTTTTTTAATGTAAACCCGTGCCTTGAAAAGATACAGGTTGGCACTAATTAAGTCCCAAGATGTTGACAATCCCATTAACAAAATAACCACACCAGGGTGAGGGCAGCTCACAAACATCACGTGCTTATGCAGACGAGGAGACAATAACGTGGCTGAAAAATGTGGACAAAACCACACACTAGAAAGTGAACGGACGACGACGTTTCGGTCCGTCCTAGACCATTCTCAAGTCGATTGTGAAACCATTCACAATCGACTTGAGAATGGTCCAGGGCAGACCGAAACGTCGTCGTCCCTTCACATTCTAGTGAGTGGTTTGGTCAACATCACATGCTTATTATCCATGTTGCAAAATTTCAGCCCATTGTAACTAATCTGAAATTTAGCAATAAATAAAAGTTTCTTCTCACCAATATTTTATAATCAATTTGAATGTTGCTAATAAAGCGGAAAATTTATCAAACCGTTTCAGTCTTTTTGACAACCTCTAAGGCAGTTCCCACATCTTCTGACAAGCTTTTAATTTGTTTTCTTGTATATGCATATATATATATATATATATATATATATATATATATATATATATATATATATATATATATATATATAAAAAGTTTGTGAGGGTACCACCTCTGGTGCCAATGTGGGACCCATAGCCTCGGAGAAGAAAATAAAACGTATTCAGAGGAGACCTTGTGGTTTCTCACTGAACACTAATATTTTCTTCTCCTACCACCCCCATTCTTTTGTATGTACACATATATATTTGCTTTATTTGAACTGTGTTACAAAAAAGGAGTTACATATAGGTTACAAAGATGGTTATCATATATATCATATCATATATATATATAATATATATATATATATATATATATATATATATATATATATATATATATATGTCGTACCTAGTAGCCAGAACTCACTTTTTGGCCTACTATGCAAGGCCCAATTCGCCTAATAAGCCAAGTTTTCGTGAATTAATATATTTTCTCTAATTTTTTTCTTATGAAATGATAAAGCTAGCCATTTCATTATGTATGAGGTCAATTTTTGTTACTGGAGTTAAAATTAACGTAGATATATGACCGAACCTAACCAACCCTACCTAACCTAACCTAACCTATCTCTATAGGTTAGGTTAGGTTAGGTAGTCGAAAAAGTTAGGTTAGGTTAGATTAGGTAGGTTAGGTAGTCGAAAAAAACATTAATTCATAAAACTTGGCTTATTAGGCAAATCGGGCCTTGCATAGTAGGCTGAGAAGTGCGTTCTGGCTACTAGGTACGACATATATATATATATATATATATATATATATATATATATATATATATATATATATATATATATATATATATATATTATATATATATATATGACATATTAACAGCTTCACGCACTGTCTGCTGGATATTGTATCACCTTCCATACAAACTGTCTCCATACCTCTAGTGTCTGCCCTTCTAATATACTAACTTGCACTATTGTCTCACTATTTACCAGCCGGCAGCTGAGCGTGAACGTTATTAAGTTACTCTCGGTGGTCAGAAGGCGCTAACTAGCAACTCCATCGTCAGTGGAATTTGCTGAGTGACACTCGAGACCTGGAATTCTCTGCTTCGAATTTGACCGTCAAAATTTATGAACTTAAATTGGACCGTTAGAATGTGGTCACCGGAATCGGAGCGGAGGAATTTTGCTAATTGGAAACTCACTGGAATCTGTGGAAATCTAACTGGAAATTTGCAGATGTTTGAGCTTTTGGTAGCATTCAAAAAGAAGTAATATTTGTTTTCTCCAGTGAAAATATTACGAAATTTTGTGTGATGTACACAGGTAAGAAGAACAATAAGGAGGTATAAACTCTCGTAGAACAATATGGAGGTCGTAAGTTGTAAACAAAAATATGAAATCCTGCATGTAATAGAAAGTTTATTCATTAATAGTTGCGCATAAATGGACGTGGAAAACAGATTGCTTCTTAAACAGTCCGAGAACTGCCATGAATCAAATCTCATATTGAACGAAAAATATCGTGGTCAAGGGCGAGATTATTCAGCAAAAAGTCATTTGATCATAACAATAATTCCTAAATCCCCGAAATGTTGTTGTCCAGAGAACAGAGCCATGCCAGCTAAACTGTTGTTTATCCTTGTCTACACTCTCGCAACTCCGTCACACGTGTCACTCACCCTCAGGTTGAATTTCCTTAGAATTATATTGATATTTAGAGCACGGACAGAGGTCTGCAATGAGTGACTGAGAGAATAGAGTTAACGCAGTCAACCGGATAAGCGAAGCTTTTATGATAGTAGCGTACGTGTGGACATCAGGCCAGGCAGCACAGGTGCGGACATATTACCAGGCAGCACAGGTGTGGACATATTACCAGGCAGCACAGGTGTGGACATATTACCAGGCAGCACAGGTGCGGACATATTACCAGGCAGCACACTTGTGGACATATTACCAGGCAGCACAGGTGTGGACATATTACCAGGCAGCACACTTGTGGGCATATTACCAGGCAGCACAGGTGTGGACATATTACCAGGCAGCACAGGTGCGGACATATTACCAGGCAGCACAGGTGCGGACATATTACCAGGCAGCACAGGTGCGGACATATTACCAGGCAGCACAGGTGCGGACATATTACCAGGCAGCACAGGTGCGGACATATTACCAGGCAGCACAGGTGCGGACATATTACCAGGCAGCACAGGTGCGGACATATTACCAGGCAGCACAGGTGCGGACATATTACCAGGCAGCACAGGTGTGGACATATTACCAGGCAGCACAGGTGCGGACATATTACCAGGCAGCACACTTGTGGACATATTACCAGGCAGCACAGGTGCGGACATATTACCAGGCAGCACACTTGTGGACATATTACCAGGCAGCACAAGTGTGGACATCAAGCCAGGCAGCACTTGCGAGGACATAAGGCCAGGGAATTTCTAACACTTCTTCCATTCAGAACTTATCACTGGCTAACATGACTCCCCATTCCAGCGTTCCTAAGATGTACATGAGTACAAATTTTACCTTTAAGATGATAAGTTACTATCGACCATGTCGCTGGACGGTAAAAGTCACTCTATAAAGTTTTAGCCTGACTTTCAGGTCGCGGAAAGCACCGAAAAAGTTGAAAAGTGATCACATTGAGGATTTCATGGCCCAGATGTTTTCAATATGTATTCCAGGGATATCGTTTTCTCTGGACTATTCACTACATATTAAGAAAATGAAAGTGTTAACTAAAACTATTGAATCATAACATATTATCCTTCTACTCATCTCTCTCTTGCCTTACTTAAATGGCCTTGCCTCTTTCGTCTCATCACAATCGACTGGATAATGGTCCAGGACGGACCGAAACGTCGTCGTCTCTTCAATTTCTAGTGTGTGGTTTGGTCAACAAATCATATTAGCTTTGATTAAAAGTGACGAAGACGTTATTTTCCCAATATATCAATAATTTGGTCAATTGCATTCACAGAAGATGCTAATCAAATTAAATCAACGTCACCATAATGTACCTTAGTAATACAAAAGTGACAGACATATGACATGATCTTAAGTATTTGAATTTTATTACACAGTATGTAATGAGTAGGGCAATTTTTGTTATAACAAATACTTTGCTGATCTACCAACGAATATACACCCATTTTAATTGATATACCAAGGTATATACAGGCATTATCTAACCTAGTACTGGTATATACATGCATCTTGGGTGATTCAGCAAGATAAGCGTCTTAGGTAACCAAGCAAGGTATATACAGCCGTCTTGGGTGACTTACAAATTATATATTTGCGAATATTTTGCTTGACCAAGAAAGGTATATGCAGGTATCATATTTATCATTGCAAATAAATTGCTGGCTTCATTCTATTTAGTCTTCCACTAGCTTCATTAGTGACATATAGATACCGAGTCTGGCATAGTATATATGCAGATATGCTATCTAACCAAGAAAAGTATATACAAGCATCTTGGATGATCTACCAAGGGATATTTATAAAGGTATCTAAGATAAGCTACAGTGATATGTCTAGATATCGTGTTTGACCTACAAATGAATTTACAGGTATCTTGTTAGATATAGCACGGTATATACATGTTTAATACCTGACATTGAACTGACATTGCATTGTATATACCAGGAATTTTGGGTGACCTACCAAGATATATCCAAAAGTTACGGAATATACGTTTTTGCTTATCACTTCTCTGACAACCTGGGAGTATTGAACATTGTCAAAGGCTTTGAAAGCACCGAGGAAAAGAGAATCAATAAAGGTGCCTTTAGAGTTGTGCCACTGGATGGCTTCTCTTATAAAGCTTCACAGTTCTGGGAAGTGCACAGATTAATATGCAAATAAAAAGGATTTTTGTTTTTGTTTTTATTTCTCGGTTGTAATTGTATTTAACAGTACGTGTGTGTTCTGTAATAGTATGAATATTACGTGCTGTTGCTGTATTTGTTGTATACATGTGATGTAACTATCATCAATTTAATTGTGTGTTTTTCGACTGTAACCACTGTCCTTGTATGCTGTAACTGTAACCATTGTCCCTGTATGCTGTGACTGTAACCACTGTCCCTGTATGCTGTAACTGTAACCATTGTCCCTGTATGCTGTAACTGTAACCACTGTTCCTGTATGCTGTGACTGTAACCACTGTCCCTGTATGCTGTAACTGTAACCATTGTCCCTGTATGCTGTAACTGTAACCACTGTTCCTGTATGCTGTGACTGTAACCATTGTCCCTGTATGCTGTGACTGTAACCACTGTCCCTGTATGCTGTAACTGTAACCATTGTCCCTGTATGCTGTAACTGTAACCACTGTTCCTGTATGCTGTGACTGTAACCATTGTCCCTGTATGCTGTAACTGTAACCACTGTCCCTGTATGCTGTAACTGTAACCATTGTCCCTGTATGCTGTAACTGTAACCACTGTCACTGTATGCTGTAACTGTAACCACTGTTCCTGTATGCTGTAACTGTAACCACTGTCCCTGTATGCTGTGACTGTAACCACTGTCGCTGTATGCTGTAACTGTAACCATTGTCCCTGTATGCTGTAACTGTAACCACTGTTCCTGTATGCTGTGACTGTAACCACTGTTCCTGTTTGCCGTGACTGTAACCACTGTTCCTGTATGCTGTGACTGTAACCACTGTTCCTGTATGCTGTGACTGTAACCACTGTCCCTGTATGCTGTAACTGTAAGCACTGTCCTGTGGGGTTTTATTTGCTTCTGCATCACATGTGGGAGTTGTTATATCCATTGTTCCTGTTTGACTATATTTACTACACTTTAAAAAAATACAAAAATAATGGACATAAAATACATTATTAATTATTATTATTATTATTATTATTATTATTATTATTATTATTATTATTATTATTTATTATTATTATTATTATTATTATTATTATTATTATCGAGTTTCAAAGGGAGTGGATGTGGGAGATTAACTGCTGGTAACTCGCGTCATTTTGTGTTTAAAAAAATAGGTTTGTGAGGCAAGTCACGAGTCAAGAGACTAGTTCCACCCACTTAAGGGACACCGGCGCCCAGGGTCAGAGTCCTTAAAATGACCTCTGCTCACGAGCCCTCGTAAAACTGGCTCCAAACTACCTGTTCAAAATCGTTATACATGTACCTAGTATCGTGTGTAGGTGCATACATATGTAATCTTCGTCCCTGAAGGTACCACTCTAGTCCTTGAACACAGGTAACCTGGTCACGCGAGACGAACGTCACCTTGGCATAGCGTCTATATAAGGCCTGATATATATATATATATATATATATATATATATATATATATATATATATATATATATATATATATATATATATATATATATATATATATATATTGATAGTGTTACTTTCTGGCATTGTGAGTGTATTGTGTTGGCGGTGTTCTGTCACTGTACTGGCTCACTGTACTGTCTTACTGTACTGTCACACTGTACTGTCTCACTGTAGTGTCTCACTGTACTGTCTCACTGTACTGTCTCACTGCAGTGTCTCACTGTACTGTCTCACTGTACTGTCTCACTGTAGTGTCTCACTGTACTCACTGTACTGTCTCACTGTACTGTCTCACTGTACTGTCTCACTGTAGTGTCTCACTGTACTCACTGTACTGTATCACTGTACTATTTCACTGTACTATCTCACTGTACTGTCTCACTGTAGTTTCTCACTGTACTGTCTCACTGTACTGTCTCACTGTACTGTCTCACTGTACTGTCTCACTTGAACTGTCTCACTGTACACTCTCACTGTACTGCCTCACTGTATTGTCTCGCTGTACTGTATTGTACTCACAANACGTGGCCAGAGAACCAACGTGGCCAGAGACCAACGTGGCCAGAGAACCAACGTGGCCAAGAACCAACGGGGCCAGAGAACCAACGGGGCCAGAGAACCAACGTGGCCAGAGAACCAACGTGGCCAGAGAACCAACGTGGCCAGAGAACCAACGGGCCAGAGAACCAACGTGGCCAGAGAACCAACGTGGCAGAGAACCAACGTGGCCAGAGAACCAACGTGGCCAGAGAACCAACAACGCCAGAGAACCAACGTGGCCAGAGAACCAACGGGGCCAGAGAACCAACGGGGCCAGAGAACCAACGTGGCCAGAGAAACCAACGTGGCCAGAGAACCAACGAGGCCAGAGAACCCTAAGAACTCGTCTGCTGCTTCACAACCAGACTAATCTTTGAGAGAACTTTTCCTGAAGACATTCAGAAAACATTTGACGTTCTGATTGTACCGTTCTACTGTTCCCAACCGCCTGATCCCTTTGTCCTGTTTTAAGTACCTATAGGATTAGTTTTCAAGTACATCCTATTTATGAACAAATCCACAAGGGCCGTGACGAGGATTCAACCTGCATCCAAGACGCTGCCTTAATCGACTGAGCTACAACATAGTCAAAAGGAGTTGAAACCGAAGTTCTACTGAACTTACTGGATCCTGCAGCCTCTCGGAGAGGCTGCAGATCCAGTACGTTCAGTAGATGCATCAAGCAATTGTGATTTCTGTATGTACATCCTGTTTATGTACGTATTATGTACATGTTTAGGCAGCTTTAAGGATCTTGTTTACCAATAGATAAAAGAGTTCTAGTTAAAGTAATTAATAGTCTTCTTTAGATAGGCCAATTATTTTCATGATGTTACAAGGTTACTGGTGAGTGATTACATGATTCCTGTTAAAGTAATTATTGACTTTTATATATAAATGTTTGCAAGTATCTCGGATAAATACGAAGATGCTTTTTCATTAAGCAGCTTAATCCTCTTTGCTTACGCATTAATATGTTTTTGTTTCAGCAGTATAATCCCTCATAATTTAACAGGTTAATCCTTCTTGTTCAAGAAGCAACGTAGTTCATGTTTAAGTAGCCCAATATTTTTTGCATAAAGTACCATGCTTCATGCTTATATAGTAGCATGCTTCTTGCTTATATAGCATGCTTCTTTCTTAATCTTCTTCTATCTTCTATCTTATCTTTTGCTTAAATAGTACCATGCTTCTTTCTTAAATACTTTTTGCTTAAATAGTACCATGCTTCTTTCTTAAATACTTCTTGCTTAAATGCTTCTTGCTTAAATAGTACCATGCTTCTTTCTTAAATACTTCTTGCTTAAATGCTTCTTACTTAAGATAGTACCATGCTTCTTGCTTAAATAGTACCATGCTTCTTGCTTAAATAGTACCATGCTTCTTGCTTAAATAGTACCATGCTACTTGCTTAAATAGTACCATGCTTCTTGCTTAAATAGTACCATGCTACTTGCTTAAAAGTACTATGCTTCTTGCTTGAATAGTTGCATGCTTCTTGCTGAAGCAACTTAATGTTTTCTTGCTTAATAAGGAAATCATACTTTCTTGCTCAGCTAATTACATGTTTTCAAATTTACATTGCATCAGTCATCTGTCTCGTATTTAAGAAATCAACTGCAACGTAATAAAGAACCAACTGTTTCGTATTAATTAAGGTGTTTTGTGTTAAAATAGGCTGCTAATTTGTATAAAGGAGACGAGTTAACATTGATTATGTTCGATGTTCAGTATTACAACGGACACATGCGTTCCGATGAATGAAAAAGTTGTGGTGTGTGATGAAGTTGACATATGTGAATGAAGTTGACATATTGTGAATGAAGTTGACATATTGTGAATGAAGTTGACATATTGTGAATGAATTACACATTGTGGATGAAGTTTGTCACTTAAGTGAGCATAAAGAGCCACATACTGACCTTACCAGAGAAGGAAGCCAAGAAACATGCTGTACACGCAGGTCATTTCACACGTTCTGCACAGGTGGTTGAAAGACCTATCTGAAGCATAAGTAAACATTTTTCTTGAATATTCAACGCTCTCCTGGATTATTATTTATCAGACTTATCACCTAGTTGTGCTCGCGGAGGTTGAGCTTCAGCTCTTTGGTCCCGCCTCTCAACTGTCAATCAACTGGTGTACAGATTCCTAAGCCTACTGGGTTCTATTATATCTACATTTTAAACTGTGTGTATGGAGTCAGCCTCCACCACATCACTTCCTAATGCATTCCGTTTACTAACTACTCTGACACTGAAAAAGTTCTTTCTAATGTCTCTCTAATGTCTGGTTGGGGTGATCATCACAGCCCTCAATACCGAGAACATGTCGTCGACTTGACTGGTATGAATAAGGCTGCTGTTTTCAAGATTTGTCACATGGTTCAATTCGTAGACAACAAGAAGTTAGCAACTACATTCCAAGGCGCTCAGTCTCACAGCCTCAAGCTAGCTGTGGCATACTTATGAGCATCACTCCATCAGCGATCATTCCATCCTAAGTTTGTTCTCATTTGCAACATTATTACTAAGATGTTGATGTGAGGGAACTAGATCAAGCGACCATAGTTTGCTTGATCAGTTCCCCAGGTTCTGGTACACAGTTGGGATCAGCTTCTTCATGGACTTAACATGATTGAAAGTAACAATAAGTAAGTTTTTTCCTAATGAAACACTATCTTAGTCTTTAGGTAAGATTAATGTTAAAATATCTTACTGATATCTCTGCACGTACATCCACTGTACAGGTGTACAAGTGTGTGGTGAGTTGATATTCTGTACAGATGTAACATCTATCTTCTTGGGTTATCTTGGGATGATTTCGGGGCTTTTTTAGTGTCCCCGCGGCCGTGTCCTCGACCAGGCCTCCACCCCCAGGAAGCAGCCCGTGACAGTTGATTAACACCCAGGTACCTATTTTACTGCTAGGTAACAGGGGCATAGGGTGAATTGTTTCTCGCCGGCGCCTGGGATCGAACCCAGGACCACAGGATCACAAGTCCAGCGTGCTGTCCGCTCGGCCGACCAGCTCCCCCGGTGTAGGAGGTCGGAAAAAATACAGGTGTATAATGCAGACGCAGAGGACTAATATACTATTCATGTGTATAATGCGTAGGGGACGTATTCATGTCATGAATATAATGTATTCATGTGTAGGGGGACTGATTGATTGTACAGGTGTAATATGAAGGTGTAGCAGACAGGTGAACTGTACAGGTGTAGCACATAGGTGAACATTACAGGTGGAGGCTCCTGCTGTATCATACACAAGAGTATACATGTATTGTGAGCTGTGTGAATAAAAGCCATGCAGTCATTCACTGAAATAAAAAAGTGTATTGACCTCTTTGTTCAGGATTCTACATCTCCCTCCCAGCCATCACCCCGTCCCTTCTCTCACTATGCTTCCCCCTTACCCCACCCTCCATCACCCACCCTACCCCACCCCACCCTACCACCACCCCTTCCTTACCATCACCCCTCCGAGCCATAACCCCTGCGTCACGCCTCCCAATCATCACCAGTTTCATTTCTCGCCATACTTCTTTCTCACCCCTTCCTTCCCCACATCTCCCATTCTCACCCTTTCGCTCCCTTACAACGTGCCTTCCTTACCATGCTCCTACCTCACCCCCTCCCCCTCCCCATCCTCACCATTCCTCTCCCACACCTCCTCGCTCTCTCTCCTCTCTCTCTCTCTCTCTCTCTCTCTCTCTCCTCTCTCTCTCTCTCTCTCTCTCTCTCTCCTCTCTCGTTCTTGTATAGCACAGAAACAGATGACGAAACCATTAACAAAATATAAGTATAATATAATGCTCTTCCCGGCAAGAGTTATGCTCCCTTTGATATCATTCTTAAGACTCATGACAGGAAATTAATGCATGGGGGAGGTATGTGAGGAGGAGGAGGAAAAGGTGGAGGAGGAGGAAGAGGAGGAGAGAAAAAGAGGTAGAAGAGGAGGAAGGTATTAGTACAAGGCTGGATATGAGGAGGAGGAAGAGGGTGAGGTAGGAGTAACAGTAGTAGCAGCAGTAGTGGTAATAGTAGTAGCAATGGAAGGAAGAGGAGAAATGAGGCTGAAAGAAAAGACGACACAAGTGGATCAGGTCGCGAAAGAGGAGGAGGAGGAGGAGAAAGAAAAAAAATATGAGGAAAGAGGAGGATGAAAATGAGCAGATAAAAATGTTAGGAGTAAAATAATATTGGGACGATAGAGATGAGCAGCTTCAGCAGAGGTGTGGCAAGAGGATGGATGGAGATAAAGTGAGAAGTGAGGTGAGAGAGAGTGAGGAAGTAAATCTCCACAGCTGTTTAAGCATGGAAGCCGGTAAAAATACCTACCCATGATTGGCTTATTGGGAAACAAAACCATTACGTCTAGGCTTCAGTCAGAAGAGCATATGGTATCATTTTGTAACCAAGTGGTGAGGGAGTTAGGTGATTGATTGTGGCCTATTAGGTCAAAAAATATAATTTTTCATTCTAGCAAGCTCAAATCGTCAAGTTATACAAGATACTTATTACTATATATCTCGTGGACGCCCTGAAACACAGATGTAAAATTATAGATGCAACTAAGTTATAAAGTTAAGAAGCAGCACGAGGAGGTAGGGAAAGAGAAAGACTGTTCGAAGGGATGCCACATAATCAACATTTATTTAAATCATCATTGACGTTAGAAGCCAAGAAGAGTTCCAGCCCACCACTGTGAAGCATTACTGCATGCTGTCTGCAAGTTCGCCGTGATGTTAGCTGTCATGGGAATTAGACTACAGCTGTATTGCTGCTGGAACATCAAGCAGTTGTTACTCGCCAAGGAGAGATGCTACCTATGAGTGTGTGTGAAATGCCAACGAAAGTTGATCACCCACCCAGCATGTGTCACCTGCCAGCAAATTATTGTTACGAACCACATGTTCATCCACTATCTGCCGTGTGTCATGAAGGAATAGTAGTATTTAAACCACGTATCCTCCCAAGAAGACTGGTGTATGCGGCTGCGCCAAGGAGACCTCCACGGTGAGTACTTGAGTAGTTCAATGAGTGGTAACTAGGGCCCGGCCACCATAAGTGGAGTGGAGTGGTTGTGTTTACCTTCTCTCCTCAGTCTCGGCCCGGCACTTGGTGTTGATGCTTGTTGGTGGTGGTGTGTGTGTGGCCTTCAGACAGTGTCGGCAAGGGGGGATTACGGTACCTTTGCCTCCCTATATAAAGGATGAATACGATTGAGCTGGAGTTTTCGGACCAAGCTTCTTACCTGGCTGTGGTGGTTATCATTTTGGACTTGCTGTGTGTTCCCGCGGCAGAGGTCTATGAGGTGCAACTGATGGCAGGGCTCTGGGCTTGGTGAAGTTCGGCTCAGCGGCGGTGTACAGGGATGTCATAACAAAGTATGATGGGCGCTCCCTGCAGCTCCCTTATGGTGGTGGTAGAGTGACATTATCTAATTGTTGTGGCGAGACTATATACGTTGCGGTGCATGGAGCACTGTTTGATTTCCTGCATTGGCATTTCTCCTGGTTTGGGAGGGTGCTGAATCTTCTCCGACCGTTGGTCTAGTGTGCCGGGTGGGACCTGTACGTTGACCATTGACCATGCGCCTCTTGTTCGTTATGCCATCGTCGGTTATGATGCTAAGATTTCTTGTCCATGTGTTTTACACAGGACAACTCTGGACTTGTTTCCGGTGTGGACTGTCCGGTCACCAGGCTGCTGATTGTGAAGCGTGCCGTGTTCGTCCTGTAAACCACTTCCGGGAGTAGGATTTTCCCCCATTGGCGCCCCTGGACTTATCTCCATGTGGTGGTGGTGTTGTGAGTGATGCTTGACTCGGTGGTGGTGCCGGTTTCTGCCAGCCCCCTTGGTTGGGAATGTGGGGAGCCGATGCGGCACTGCTCCCGTCGCCAGCTTCCCCCTCCTCTGGTGCTCCTGCCTGCCCCAGATGAGGTGTCTTCCATGCGTGTCGATGTGGATGTGCATGCAGTGCAATATCCTGTCGTGTGTGGTCTAATGCCCCCGATTGTTGAAGCTGCAGTCCTGCAGGATCGTGCTATGTGTGGTGAAGTGCATCCACTCGGGAGTTCTGTTGCGGTGCCTTATGGAAGGGGTGTAATAGTTTTGACGACCAGCGGCCGGTTTCCAAGCGTTCGAGGCGAGCTCACATTGTGTCTCCCCCTCGTGGTGAGTCCCGGGCCGACGTTCAGGACAACGGAGGCTTCTGGGGGGTTCTTCTTCCGAGGATGTCGAGTGTGGTGTGCAGGATCCATGATGGTGGTGCAGCGGTGTTGGTAGTTGGTGCCTTTGTAGTGGTGGAGGGGGGGGGGACTGGTGCGTGGGGTTTGGTTCCACGTTTGGTTGGGGGTAGAAATTGCCCAAGCTACTCTATCCCTTTGAGATGTATCTTTTTTCTTGTCTTAATAAACATACTTGAATTTGAACCTGCTTCTGACTCATTGCCCGAACTTCTGTGTTCCGGTTTCCCATCGTGGAGGGGTGTGCCCCCTGATGTGGCCGGTGGTGTGCCCCCTGATGTGGCCGGTGGTGTGCCCCCTGATGTGGCCGGTGGTGTGCCCCCTGATGTGGCCGGTGGTGTGCCCCCTGATGTGGCCGGTGGTGTGCCCCCTGATGTGGCCGGTGGTGTGTCCGGTGACTTGGCCGTTGTGCTGATGAAGGACGTTCACAGGGTGGGATCTGTGCCCTTACCTCTTGTCCTGCAGTCCGCTATGCTGATGCTCCTTGTGGTACCATCACTTGTGCAGCCACCTCACTGTGTCGCTCCCCCTGTGAAAGTGTCCCTTGAGCAGCCACCACCCGTGCTGCTGACCCCTGTGCAATGGCCCCTTGTGTTGGGCTCAGTGCGGCGCAGTTCTGTTTCGGATTATCCTGTGCAGCCGGAATCTTCGTTGCGTTAGGGTTACCCCCCTTCGCCTTACGATCTCCGGATGTTTGGGTGAAATGGCGTCGGTATTGTCAGCGATATCCTTGATATGATTATCCTACTATGTACCATATGGATGATTTTGTGTTCGATTCGGATTGACATGTACATTTTTGTTTTATGGTTGTTGTTGCACGGTACCTATGTCTCTGCATTTTCCTGTGTTTGTGATGGGTTGGGTTCAGTACTTGTTGTTCTATGCTTTGTAATTTGGCTGTTGGTTTGTTTTATTGTCATTACTTTTATTGTATTTATATAGCATCCTTTGGCATGAAAAAATAAAAACAAAATAAAAAATAAGTCTTGTGCTCCAGATAAAAGGACGGTCGAGATCTGAAGCTAAAGACAGTTAACATGTAGCCTTAGTGAACCTTTATGGCTATACTGGTCATTGTCTGAGTTACTTCACACAGACACATTAATCTAACCCACTGATTATTGAGTGAAAATTATGCACGACTATTACTTGTTCGTTTGACAAGGTATTCAGATTTTTTGCGCATGTATTGTGATTACCCGAGCCTCAGTAAGCTCTAGTGTCCCAGTTGATTACCGCCAGTTATTGAAGAAGGCGAGTTAATGACTGGTTGTTCAGTGTGTTAAAGTGAGGTTGTTCCCATTGGGAACCGTTACTGGTCAGTTTTTTTGTTATTATTTACATGCGAAAGCATGCTACATAAATACAAATAAAAACATACAAAAAAAGAGACCAAACAAACAGAAGTATAATATTACAAAGTAACAGAACAATAAGACCAAAACCAATCCCACACAAATACAGGAAAACACATAAATACAGAAGTACAATGCAACAGAAACATATTTAAAAAAATACATAAGTCAGCCCAAAATAGACAAAAGCAGCACAAGGTACAAACAAACAAATGAACAAGTGAACACAGCCTGAAGGGCCCACAACAAAAACATCAACCTAGACATAGTAATATGCCAAAGGCAAGTGACAGAAGTGACACCAAGCACCACCCCTTGCCTTCAAACACCACTCCTAGCCTCCAAGCACCACTCCCTGCATCCAAATGCCCTCCCTGCCTTCAAACCCCACCACCTGCTTTCAAACACCACTCCACTCCCTGCCTCCAAGCACACTCCCTGCCTCCAAGCACACTCCCTGCCTCCAAGCACACTCCCTGCCTCCAAGCACACTCCCTGCCTCCAAGCACCACTCTCTGCCTCCAAGCACCACTCTCTGCCTCCAAGCACCACTCCCTGCCTCCAAGCACCACTCTCTGCCTCCAAGCACCACTCCCTGCCTCCAAGCACCACTCTCTGCCTCCAAGCACCACTCTCTGCCTCCAAGCACCACTCCCTGCCTCCAAGCACCACTCTCTGCCTCCAAGCACCACTCCCTGCCTCCAAGCACCACTCTCTGCCTCCAAGCATCACTCTCTGCCTCCAAGCATCACTCTCTGCCTCCAAGCACCACTCCATGCCTCCAAACGCCACTCCCAACTGGTGGCCTTTCCGTCCCTTCCATCAACACAGCCACTGATGCAAAGAGGCTTTTATCCTGGCCGCGAACTTTCACCAGATCCCCGCTATACAAACACCCTCCACCCACTCTCCTGCCCTCCACCCACTCTCCTGCCCTCCACCCACTGTCCTGCCCTCCACCCACTGTCCTGCCCTCCACCCACTCTCCTGCCCTCCACCCACTCTCCTGCCCTCCACCCACTCTCCTGCCCTCCACCCACTCTCCTGCCCTCCACCCACTCTCCTGCCCTCCACCCTCTTTCCTGTTCTCTACATCGTCACCCATTCTCTCCTCACCACCACCACCACCCACCCTCCCACACCATTACATACCCTTCCAACACCACCACTCACCCTCCCACACCACCACTCACCCTCCCACACCATCACACACTCTCCCAACACCACCACTCGCCCTCCCACACCATCACCCACTCTCCCAACACCACCACTCACCC
>WNGS01120198.1:0-15640 GCA_020271785.1 Procambarus virginalis
TGTAGTGTGAGACGGGTTGTAGTGTGACGACGGCTTGTAGTGGTCGACGGGTTGTAGTGTGAGAACGGGTTGTAGTGTGAGAACGGGTTGAAGTGTGAGAACGGCTTGTAGTGTGAGGACGGCTTGTAGTGTGGTAACGGCTTGTAGTTGGAGAACGGGTTGTAGTGTGAGAACGGCTTATAGTGTGAGAACGGCTTGTAGTGTGAGAACGGCTTATAGTGTGAGAACGGTTGTAGTGTGAGAACGGCTTGTAGTGTGAGGACGGGTTGTAGTGTGACGACGGCTTGTAGTGTGTCGCCGGGTTGTAGTGTGAGAACGGGTTGTAGTGTGAGGACGGGTTGTAGTGTGAGACGGGTTGTAGTGTGAGAACGGCTTGTAGTGTGTCGACGGCTTGTAGTGTGTCGACGGCTTGTAGTGTGCGACGGGTTGTAGTGTGAGAACGGGTTTTAGTGTGAGAACCGGCCTTGTAGTGTGAGGACGGGTTGTAGTGTGAGAAACGCGGTTGTAGTGTGTCGACGGGTTGTAGTGTGAGAACGGGTTGTAGTGTGGAGAACGGCTTGTAGTGTGAGGACGTGTTGTAGTGTGAGACGGGTTGTAGTGTGAGGACGGGTGTGTAGTGTGAGAACGGCTTGTAGTGTGTCGACGGGGTGTTGTAGTGTGAGGACGGGTTGTAGTGTGAGGACGGGTTGTAGTGTGGAACGGGTTGTAGGTTGAGGACGGGTTGTAGTGTGAGGACGGGTGTAGTGTGAGAACGGGTTGTAGTGTGAGGACGGGTTGTAGTGTGGAGAACGGGTTGTAGTGTGAGAACGGGTTGTAGTGTGAGGACGGGTGTAGTGTGAGAACGGGTTGTAGTGTGGAGAACGGGTGTAGTGTGGTGTACGAGTTGTAGTGTGAGAACGGGTTGTAGTGTGAGAACCGGTTGTAGTGTGAGGACGGGTTGTTGTGTGAGGACGGGTTGTAGTGTGAGGACGGGTTGTAGTGTGAGAACGGGTTGTAGTGTGAGGACGGGTTGTTGTGTGAGGCCGGGTTGTTGTGTGAGAACAGGTTGTAGGTGAGAACGGGTTGTAGTGTGAGGACGGTGTTGTGTGTGAGAACGGGTTGTAGTGTGAGAACGGGTTGTTGTGTGAGAACAGGTTGTAGTGTGAGAACGGGTTGTAGTGTGAGACGGCTTGTAGTGTGAGGACGGGTTGTTGTGTGAGAACAGGTTGTAGGTTGAGAACGGGTTGTAGTGTGAGGACGGCTTGTTGTGTGAGGACGGGTTGTTGTGTGAGAACGGGTTGTAGTGTGAGAACGGGTTGTTGTGTGAGAACGGGTTGTAGTGTTGAGAACGGGTTTTGTATGTGTGAGGACGTGTTGTAGTGTGCGGACGGGTTGGTAGTGTGAGAACGGGTTGTAGTGTGAGAACGGGTTGTAGTGTGACGACGGGCTGTAGTGTGAGGACGGGTTGTAGTGTGACGACGGGTTGTAGTGTGAGGACGGGTTGTAGTGTGAGGACGGCTTGTAGTGTGAGGACGGGTTGTAGTGTGAGGACGGGTTGTAGTGTGAGAACGGCTTGTAGCGGGAGGACGGGTTGTAGTGTGAGGACGGCTTGTAGTGTGACGACGGGTTGGGTTGTGAGTCGCGTGTATAGTGTTTTATGTTCGTAAACAGGGAGTTTAACGTTTAGATTAATGAGTACTTGCCCTTTGTTATGAGGACGGGCTGTGACTTGACCCGCGGAAGTAAAGGGCTCGGGTCTTACTCTCAAGATGCGAATAAACACACTCAACAACACATTGGAAGAAAGGTGGTGTTTCATCACTGTTTCTCCCTCAAAACATCGGCCAACCGCACCACTCGTGTTGTGTTCTCCAGGCGCCCCTTCCCTAAATATTTCTCCCACGTAATTTTAAAGCATGTAGTTCAGTCCTTCCTGAAAAGCTCGTCCTCATAAGCTCGTCCTCATAAGACACGTCATCATAAGACACGTCATCATAAGACACGTTCTCATAAGACACGTCCTCATAAGCTCGTCCTCATAAGCTCGTCCTCATAATACACGTCCTCATAAGACACGTCCTCATAAGCTCGTCCTCATAGGACACGTCCTCATAAGACACGTCCTCATAAGGACACCGTCCTCATTAGCTCGTCCTCATAAGCTCGTCCTCATAAAAAACGTCCTCATAAGACACGTCCTCATAAGCTCGTCCTCATAAGACACGTCCTCATAAGACACGTCCTCATAAGACACGTCCTCATAAGCTCGTCCTCATAAGCTCGTCCTCAAAAGACACGTCCTCATAAGACACGTCCTCATAAGACACGTCCTCATAAGCTCGTTCTCATAAAACACGTCCTCATAAGCTCGTCCTCATAAAACACGTCCTCATAAGCTCGTCCTCATAAAATACGTCCTCATAAGCTCGTCCTCATAAAACACGTCCTCATAAACACGTCCTCATAAGCTCGTCCTCATAAGACACGGCCTCATAAGCTCGTCCTCATAAGACACGTCCTCATAACTTCGTCCTCATAAGACACGTCCTCATAAGCTCGTCCTCATAAGACACGTCCTCATAAGCTCGTCCTAAAATAAGCTCGTCCTCATAAAACACTTCCTCATAAGCTCGTCCTCATAAGACACGTCCTCATAAGACACGTCCTCATAAGCTCGTCCTCATAAGCTCGTCCTAAAATAAGCTCGTCCTCATAAAACACGTCCTCATAAGCTCGTCCTCATAAGACACGTCCTCATAAGACACGTCCTCATAAGCCCGTCATAACGGCACCATCCTGCACTGTGTGCCAGGAGGGTTCAACAAACGTACCATTCACTTTACACGTTTCACTTTCTGCAATGACATCCGATAACTCAGGCACTTCCTGAACGTTAACTCTTACTCTGGTGAGAGAATTGAGAGTGCAGCACAATGTCAGTAAGCGTGGAACCACTGACTTCAGAGATGGAAGTCACTGACTAGGCGAGCAAGACAACGAGAATCCATTAGTGCGTCCCCTCCAGAAAGTCTCGATACTCACTCTTCTTAACAACTGCACAACTACGACGCTTCAATTGAGTGCCTGTTTTCTCGGGTATGGTACCACGACAAGGATCTGACAAACCTACGCTAGCAAGGCGGGAGTCAACAAAATTAAAGTAGTCTGATTGAAGGTTGAACTCATGGCCCTGTCGATACATGGTACAAAAGGGTATGACGTGTCTTTGATACTAATGTTCCAACGATGGGGAAACAATGCAATTTTTTTATCAACCATGGTGTGCAAACCTAGGAGAATGTCGTTAGGGAAAATGGATACTGTCAACGACGTATAACTAAGCATGTTATAGACAATGTGACATCATCTAACTTGAGTGGGAAGTCAATTTCTCCCTGAACTTTTACTGCATTTCTTGAAACACCACTTACAAAAGGTATGGGTGACTTTCTTACTTGGTGCTTACTTGCAATGCAGGGTGCTTACTTGCAATGCCTCTAAGAGCTGAGGGCTTGACAATATTGATTTTTGCACCCGAGTCAAGAAAAACATTTAAAACTCTGCCATGGACATGGCTGAGACAAGTGGGGCCATCACTTATCGAATGGAACTAAGTTTACTAGCTTTGTGACTTATGTGTCCTAGGATATCTGCGTCTTCGTCTGGGTCAAATTCACTGTGGTTCCTTCAACATCTACAACTGGGCTAGAGTCGTGTCCTCCTCTGTGAAGTGATCCAAATCTATTTGTGTAGCTACTGAATACACAGGAAGGGCATCTAGAACTTCGGCTAACTTGAAACCTTGGCCTTGACGGATGACTTTTGCGGCAGTTTTCCCAGAATGACATGAGTTGAAGCATTACTGAGACTCCAGACATTTTGTTGACCGTGAGCATTTTCATACTTCGGCATGTGATGTAATACAGTTGAACTGGGCAGTTGTCAATTATCCGCAAGGCCTGGTAATAGTCTTTGGACGCTGTGCGGCCTCCTCCAAGACTGTGAGTGAGCTATGAGGTGGGGATGTCCTTTGCTTAGCTCTACAATCTGCAGTGTAGTGACCAATCTGGTTTATTGTACTGTGCAATAAGGCCCAGGTTATTAATGCCTGATGTAGGGGACTGAGAGAATTGCACTAGGAGGTGACTGATACTAGCTAGTGGACCACCAGTCTCTTGCGAGGATGGTTAGTACTGTACATAATACCAACATGAGCGGGAGTTGATTGATTGTGGACGTATGGCGTCTCCGCAACTGTCATGAGGAGAATTTGACCGTAGGGCTACGACCATGGGTGTGGTCGTTCTGCAACCAAGATGTTTGAGATTTGTGGGAGGGATGCCGGCAGCTTGGTACTACGATTTCACAGTATGGCAGGTATGACAAAACGCTTGTAACGCTTCCCAGGAAGCAATTTATCACCATGTCAGCTGGTTAAATTGCCTCGAACCACTTTTACCAATTTCCATGTGTGACTCCAAAACTCTATTGTTCAATGATGGGTTTGAGGACTATGTTCCGAGGCATAAATGCACTTAAAGTCCCAAGGATGCTTATCATTTTGGTCCAATAGCCTCCGGGTGGTCAGCCATTTTGTCTTAATCCACCCATGAGGAACTAAGCATAGCAGTCACCAAGGCATAAAGATACTGAACGAGATGGTAGATAAACGCATTAAATGATTCCCGAGGCTGCATGGTGGCATTGGCAATTTTTTGACTAACCTATATGGGGTCGAGGTCTCCTTTGTTAACCCTTGTGTTTGCTCAAGGCTGGGTAATTAGCATTTGTCACTCCATAAGCGCCTACAAAAAAAAAACTTCTAAACCTGTAATTTAGTGTTCTCTGACTCACTGGGAAAAAATAATAAAAACATCGTAAGGTGGGCATATACTGCCTCGACTATAGGCAGGGAAGTCTGGCAAAAACAGGTGCGCTGGAGTCTCAACGTGCATTTCCAGATGGATCTGTTGCTCCCCAGCTGTCAGACAGGAGTGGCCACAAAGAAATAATTTACCCATAATTAATTTCACATGTCTCCGATTTTTCTTAATTTTTTTCCTGTAATATATTTCAATATGTGTAATGAGACATATTTATGATATGAAATGTTTGAATATCGCTGTATCTCAATAATTATGGGTGCGCATAGTGTTCTAAATTATAATTGTCGATCAAACAGTGCACAGATTAATTTTGTCGCGTTATGACTACTATAATAGGTTAAGATAAGATCTGCAATGTTTGCTCAACATAAGAACCAGATCATGTGTTTATATTAATGAGTCAGAAAATGCAATGAGAAGTTGACCGCCACACACCAGGCCAGACCACTTCCTGCCCACTCACTTCCTCAACACCACTCGCCAACAATTCTCATCCCACCATACTGTTTTTGCATTTTATTCACTATTCACAGACGATATACAAGCTACCAAGATTCGTTTCACTTATAAACGAACCACTAAGTTGGTATGTGAGTGCAGGCGGAGTGGCAGCCCGCCACTGGCGTCCACTCCTCCCTCCCTCACACTTCACCTGACTCCCCACCATTCTCCTCCCACATACTGTTTTGCTTTATTTACTATATACAGACGTTATATATAAGTTCTACACTTTTGTTCACCACAACTGTACAACTAAGTTGATATAGTTAGTTCAGGCACTAAGAGCGTCGCTACACACAGTCAGTTGGCAGCTGCCTCCATCACACACATTCAAGGTCAGACGCACTAAAATTTCCCTCCAACAATACTGTTGGTGGTGTTGTTACCCTATAACACACATTATATATAAGTATCTACATGCTTTGTTCGCCATAACTGTTCAACTAAGCTGGTATATGCCCAAAGAGCATAGTGACCACCCCTACCAACATAAATCATGCAGATGTTGCCACCCCATCACCAAAATGGCTTCTCCTGCACACTCCTTTTGTTGTTATTACACTGTTTATACACGTTATATATATATATATATATATAGATATATATATATATATATATATATATATATATATATGTATCATACATTCGTGTTCACCATAACGAACCACTAAGTGGTATGCTGAGTGGCAGTGGAGCCCGCCACTGGCTGTCACTTCCTCCCTCCCTCCTCACCTGACTCGCCCCATTCTCCTCCCACAATACTGTTTTTGTTTTTATTCACTATATACAGACTTATATATAAGTATCTGCATGTTTTGTTCACTATAGCGAACAACTAAGCTTGTATAATGAGTCCAGACAGTAAAAGATGGTCACACAGAGTCAGCAGACAATGCTACCTCCCTCCCCACAAAGATTACTCCTCCCACTACAGCGCTTTCGCTTTGATGTCCAAAGGGCTTGGAAAGGATGGGGGAGGTAGGCACTACAGCGCTAATTATCACAACAATCCTGCTATTATCAGATCTTGGTCATTTTTTTATAAATAATAATAATAAGTAAATAAATAAATAATAAATGTTTATTCAGGTAAGGTACATACATACAAGAGATTTTACAAAAATTTATTGATTTATAGATAGAGCTAGTACATACAATGCCTAAAGCCACTATTACGCGAATGACCAATAAATGGCTAATGATTATAAGTGGGTTTTAATTCGCTAACCACGAAGGTGCGGCCTTACCCCCTACTGGCGTCATCCTTACTGTGCTTGGGAGCAAGGTCGGAGGGAACACTGGGCATAACCTGCTTCCTCTTCAAACCTTCATTGAAATCTGGCGATGAGTGGTTGTTTCTAAACAGATCTGGGGAATTGAAGTTACATTAAAGAAAAATTCTGCCAGAGGCATTTCAGCAGGTTAAATAAAGCATTTTGAACTGTCATTCCATAGATAATATCATTAATTATATGCAAACCAGTAACAGTACTCAGTAAATTTACCATTAACATCCATTTAACCCTTAAACCGCGCAAATCATATATATATGATATCAAGACAAAACCGAAACCGTGCACATCATACATATATGATTTCGTGTCTAGTGCTATCATTTAAACGACCCGCCTGGTATAGGGACAGCTATAGTACAGACACGACCGATAGTTTGCCAGATGCCACCTAGAAAAAAATCCAGGCCAACATTCTTGGGTGTTAGAGCATCAGTATTGAGCAAGCCACCAAGGCCTGCCACGCAGCACGAGCTCACAGCACCGTTGTTCTGCTTGTGACCACAGCATCGCCTACAAATGCCATAATATATATGATACTGCTTTATTTTAGCAGTGATAGTATTACTGACGCGCCCTGACTGTGATAAACTGACCAGGATTCTGATAATACAGGATTGTGGTGATTTTAGCGCTGTGCTCCATGGAGGGAGGAGTAAGGTTGTGGAGGGAGGGTTTGGCGTCGTCTTCTTACTGTGTGTGGCCACCTTATATTGACTGCACTCACCATACCAGCTTAGTGGTTCGCTATGGTGAACACACATGTAGATACTTATATATAACGTGTGTATAATGTGAGATAACACCGAGAGGAGTAGGTTGGGAGCCGCCATTTTGGTGAGGAGGAGCATCGTCTGCACGACTTGGCATGTTGTTTACTGATGGCCACTATGGTCTTTGGGCACCATACCAACTTATTTGTACAGGTATGGTGAATAAACAGGTAGATACTTATATATAATGTGTGTGTATATAACGTAATAACACCACAAACAATATTGTTAGAGGAGAAATATTAGTGCGTCTGGCCTTGAGGGCGGCCGCCGATCAGCTGACTGTGTGAGTAGCTACGTCTTTGTGCCTTTACTCACCATACAAGCTTAGATGTACAGTTATGGTGAACAAAACATGTAAATACGTATATATATATAATTTCTGTGTATAGTGAATAAATGCAAAACAGTATTGTGGGAGGAGATGAGGGCAAGTGAGGTGGCTAAGGGAGGGAGTGGCAGTGAGTGGCTCGCTGGTGTTTGGCGGTCACTCCTCGTTGCTTTTTTGACTCACAAGACCAACTTAGTAGTTCGTTATGGTGAACAAAACATGCAGATACTTATATATAACCTGTGTATATAGTGTAACAACAGCAAAACTATTTGTTTATTGTTTTATGAACATAATAATTGAATCACTAATATGCACACCAACACCATAATTTTGAGTACAGCGATGGTTCACATATTTTATTATATAAATATCCGCAATTCACTGTATGGAATAATTGACTGCAAAAAACAAAGAAAAAATAATCAGAGACATTGGAATAATTAGGTAATAATATATTTGTGGCAACTGCCGTCTGACAGCTCGGGCGGAGTAGACCTCGTCTGGCAAGGCTCTGCCAATGCCCCTTTTTTGCCACACTTCCCTACCCTATTGCGGCTAAAATATGCCACCTACGATTTTTTTGTTATTTTTTCCATGATCAAGGACAAAAATGAACACTTCTATAGACGAAAGAATTTTTTAGATTTTTTTTTTCTTGTGTTGTGGGTGTGAATTCCATTTGGGGCCCCTAGCGGTTTGAGGGTTACATGCCCGCCTTCATCAAAATATTTTAAAAGCCTGAATATTGTTACGGTGCCCCTCTTCTATTTCTCCCCATGGCAGGTTAAGAGTCATATCCCTTACCTTGCGGTTCCCCTGAGATCGGGAGCAATTTGGTAATAAAGGCTACTAGTTAGGTCACGTATTTATGGAGAAATGATCATTTATAAGTTTTGCAGATAAGGGGGGCTTACGCCCCTAATACATATAAAATGGCGACGTCTCTAGGATTTTGGTGCCTAGACTGGAGGGTGCCAGCAAGCTAGTGATTGACTGGCTGAGGTCACATGACCTGACTGACCAATTTGAGCTTGCTGTGGCGTCACCGGGAGGCCTGGCACAGGACGGCAGGTCACTGCACCAGCAGAGTTCCACAGGCTTTTGACGCAAGCGGAAGTGCATCAGTGAGCTCTCGAGATTGGAGGTTCTGGGAGCCTTGCTCAGATGATTTGAGCAGCCATCGCAGCCTGCCATTGTCGCAGAGGAATAGGTACTCCTGGGGAGTACAAGGAAGCCGAGTTTAGTGGGCAAAGAAGTGCCAAATACTCATGGCTATTAATCGGTGGCTGAAGGTGAGTGGCTGCGCACTGAGGGCAAGTTCTGGCGCCCTGCGGGTTCCGCCGAGATATGATGTGCAGTGCTGTTCTGACTGGGTCACATCTACCGAAGTTCTGGAGGGAAGACACCGCATCCAGATCTAAGAGAAAACGTCTCGTTGAAGGAGCCAGTGTGGACAGTGACCACTGGTTGGACCAGCTCAGAAAACCTGAATCCAGGGAATAGGTACAGCAAAGATGCGATTTCTCCACAATGCCTGAGGACCTGTGACACTCAACCGGAAAGCTGAGGAGCGACCTGGGAACCGTGTACCTTCTACCATCGAAGGAAAGGCGTCGAAGGACAGGAGTGATTAAGGTAGATCATTTTTTCCCCTTCCATTGCCTCTTGATGACTAGGCTAGGTAGGCCCAGTAGATATATATATATAGTGTAGTGTATTTCTACACTAAATACACTACATATCAATAGTGTATTTCTTATTATGTTAGTATTTGAGTGGGCTGTAAGTCAAAGACTGCGTGGGAATGAGAGTGGCAGTTGGTGGATGAGAGAACGACGTCGACGGAGCCATGCCCCCTCTAGAGGGTCTGAGTCCCCCATTTAAATTTACCCAGCTCATCGAGTTGCCAGAGGGGGCGAGAGGAGAGCTGCCTACGTTCTCCAGTTCATGTATTTCATATATTTACCCATGAGTTATTTCTTTATATGCTTAATGTAGTTTTCGTTAGCAAACTTCATATAATTTTACTGATGTGTTTATGTGCACCTTCCATCTCTCTTTGAGCATTATATAAGTGATGCTATATGCACCACACTATGATCATTATTATTTACATTATGGAAAATATCCTAGTGACTGGTAGTATTTGAATACACTGATATTTATGGAAACGTGCCCTAGGCTAGTAACACTGAATTAACTCTGTAATCGTGGGGAACATATCATTGACTGACGACACAAAGTTTAACCACTAAACTGCATTGCTGGGATGCAGGGTTACAAACCCAGCTGGTGACTTTATGAGTAGTTGAGTGACAAGTGACCTGTGATCCCCTTTGTTACGGCGGACAAGACTCAGAGGAAGTGATGTAGCTGTATGAAGTGAAGTCTTAAGGTTAGTACTGAGTCTTCCTTCACTCTTCCGTGGGACAAGGCCGGATCGCTAGTAGTGTTTCCGCCCATGGTTCGACTGAAGGGCGATCAGTGGCACCCAGGTGTGTAGGAGCAAAGACGTGCGGCAGTGGTTGTGTTGTGGCCCTCACCTCAGGTACCGACAGACACCAGTAAGGCACCATCCACCACCCCCTTGTAATAATATTCATTATCTTATGCTTTCAATCTCAAATTTAATAGATAAGTCACAGTAGGCTTAGATCTTTCAGGCGGAATGTGCCCTGCTATCTGTGACGGCGTCTCTGCTATAGCGAGGAAAGGTGGTGGCACACCCGTCCATTATTTTCAGCAGGAACTCAATAAAATGCCTTCATTTCAAGAATAAACGCGATAACAGATTAATGGCAATAGGGAGGAGAATGGAGAGGATATTCCCACCTCGCTTCCTAGTTAAAAAAAAAAATAATTGCTGCAGAAGGTTTTTAACAAGCAACCACCCGAATTAATGAGCTATATTTTATCTTTTTCTTGAACTCTTACTAGAATAATTTGTTTCTCAGAAGATTTTTAAATATTTCCAATAGGCAATGTATATTTGTTTTTTTTTAATTTTCTGTTAATTTCTTTCTGCTTGAGTACTATAGTTCATAATCTTATCAGATATCCACATTTTTGCACTAAAGGCTCCTTCATCCTAGTTCCAATACGTCATTGATATCGACCCATTGATCGAATGACTGATCATAACTTTCATATTTGACTTTATACTGCAAGCAACTTTAACTTCTCGCTTGCTGAAAATCTTTTCAATATTGAAGACAGCAGGCAAATGGGTAGTGGTTAATTCTTGTCTCCCCCCCCCCCTTATTCAATATCGCCCCTATTCAAATCTTTCAAATACTATAAAAGGACCCTCTGGCAAATTGTCTATTCAAGTAATTGTAAAGTTTTCTCGCATATTTTACTGCTTAAAACCTTTCTTAAACTTCAAAACACGATCAGATAATGTGATCCGCACTGTTTAGCCGACCTTCAACTGGGAAATGAGACGTGGTGACGTTTTACCAAGGGGGTTTTATGCATTAAGTTAAATTGATTAATGATCTCTGGGTTTTTTAAAGCGTGCACCTCTTTGGGTGTTCTACCCCTCAAACCCCCGTGAGGCGTGTCATTATATGTTTTCACAATGTCGGGTAGCGCCCCTGTGTATTTCAATGTATTGTGTGAAGTTCTGTACTTGTAAAGCTTAGTTTTCAAAGTGCGTACTCACCTAATTGTGTTTGCGGGGGTTGAGCTCTGGCTCTTTGGTCCCGCCTCTCAACCATCAATCAACAGGTGTACAGGTTCCTGAGCCTATTGGGCTCTATCATATCTACACTTGAAACTATGTGTATGAACCTCTCAGCTATAGATGCTTTTGTTTCCTGCAAGAATTCGCAATTCAGCTCAATATTCTTACAGGTTAACAACCTTTACACAACCTATAGGTTTAACTATAATGCAACCACGTGTGCATTATAAAATTTACCACTCCCTCTTCCCCCCCCCCCCCCCCCAGGGTGTGGAGCCTCTAGTATGGATTCCAATGCTCCACACACGCTGTTGCATCTTTACTACTTAGGGGACACTACTTGGGCAAACCTTGAGTATATGTCTACACATATACAAGCAAATATTTTATAACATTATTGTACCTTTCTAGCTTCCCAATTTCACCCAGATTAATAGATACATAAACCCGCGGTTTGGGGATTAAAACTTGTCGACATGTGAATCCGCGAGGCTGTAAATGATGTCGCGTCTATGCATCTGAGGGTTTAAAGTAATCTTTCACATCGCCCAGTGTTATGGGTAGGATTAAGTAATTTAGCAGCTATATATAATCTCTGAACGGAGCCAATCCCCCAGTGGAAGTAGGATACTATAACTCGATCCAGTATTTGTTGTTTCTTGGTCACCATTGATAACCTATTTCAAATGGATTGTCATCGACAATATTCCCATGTAATGTTATCCTGGCAGGTGTGCTTAACGATCCCAGATCTATGAACAAATAACCATAAGGTTTGGCTGTGACCTTTTTATATAGTTATAGAAAGTTCTTCGAATCCTGTTTCTCAATTATTTGATGTCTCATCGTCTCAATTTGAGAAAGGTCTCTTGATTTGAATAATACGAAATGCGAAGAATTTAGGCTTATGTTCCTAGAATATTTTCCAGGGAAAAATATATTTTGCGTGATCAATATGGCAGAGGGATTAATGATGACGCTCCCTGGTACAAATATCAGATACAATTTTCAAATTTGCACTTTCCGTAAAGAGATCGTCTATTATTATCATGAAGGTGAATTATCTACTTGTTCATCTAAAGGATCAACAATACTCGAAAGAGCAATTATTTTTCTATTGATTTGGGGGATTGTTCATTAACTCGGAGTAGCCTTTGCCACATATAATCAAATGAGAGAATTTTTCGTGATACTTTTGCTCGAGTTTGGTGCATAAGAATGATTTCTCCGGTTCGAATAACCACCTATTATCATCCGACAAGGTTCCTGGAAAATGTCGAAATGGGCGAGTATAATCTCATCGAGTTTTTTCATGTTTGGAGCAGAGTCCCGACTGTTTAATATGTTCATTGAGGGAAGTGTTATACTGTTTAGGAATAAAAAAACTTAATGTAAAGGGGGGATAAAACAAATAATTTTTGTTTTTTAATACCAGAGTTCTTTGTATGAACACAATTGCTCAAAAGAAAGAAGTTGCATTTTAAAATAAAAAACCTAAAAGGGGCGAGATACTGCCTTATTCAGAGAAATTTACCATGTCCAGTAGCATGGACGCTGGGAACTGAACGCGGGCCTGCACGAAAGTTGGTCTGCAGTTCGGTGTAAATCAGGAGAAATAAAATGAATGAGGAAAAAAGAAGGAGAAATGTAATGTGGGATGGGAAGGACAGAGAGAGATGAAAAAATATGTAATGGGAAACAGAAACTTTTGAGGACTAATACTCAGTTTTTTTTTTAATTTTTATATCTATAACTTGAGGGTACTCAGATTTTAAAGTAATAATATATATTTTGTTATGCTTTACATATGTTATTTAATTAATAGAGTTTGTGATACATGTATTGTGGATTCCTGCTGAACCTGTTATATTAAAATATATTTTTATAAATGTGCTAAAATATTTATGTAATATTTATTATAAAACCATTATGATACACGATTGTTCTTCATTACAATAGAGGGGCTTTATATGGTGAATATAATCTCAATATAAATCTGTTTATATTTTACGTATTAAGAAAAAATATATAGTTTTCCGAAGTCATGTTGATTCAGGCATTTGTCGGGGCGGCGGTGTTAGAGGGGGAGGCACCCCCCCCCCCCATATTCTGGTGAGCGAGATTATCTATGTTCAAAGCAGTCTTTATTCAATGAAATACATCACAAAAAGGATAGAGTAGCTGAGACTATTTGTCTTAGTTTTATTTAAGGTTTCCATCATGGGGGTTCAAATTATTATTATTTTTTTATTAATTTTCCTGAGGACTCACTAATACAAGTAGCCTCGATGAGGACAGGAAGCCGGCGGCTTCTCCAAGGTCTCTCCACTGACTTGCTGATCTTTACCCAGGTGTACTTTTTAAGCCCTGCTGAGCTTTTAGCATTTTCTATACCTTGGGCGGGTAGGCAGTTCTATAGGTTTACGACTCTATAGGACATTGTTTTATGCTGCCCCTTATTCTAACACCCTAAGAAATATTATTACTGAGATAATAATGATATAATTGAACGTACAGAGTATTGGGGGATATATAGAAATTCAGAGATGCTGTGGCTTCGCCGATTAGATAAAATAGGAGGAGCTAAATGAATTCATCTTCTCACTATAAAAGGTTGGGCTCTGAGAGTTTCCAACCCTTCTTGCTTATCACCCCGTACTGCCATCAACGATAACTATGCCTTCATGTTATATTTATAAAAACTTTCTTAATAATAAACGAAGACGATAGAAGGGGGCTAACGTTTGCATGCCCTGTCATGAACCACTTCAGTGCCATGTTCACTCAAGATCACACGAACTGAACCTGTGTATTCCACTTGCTGTCAGTGCCCCCCCCCCCTCAATGATGGGGGGGGGGGTCCTCCCATCAAGGGACGTCATACCTCCGCGATGTATTGTGAACGCCTCAAGGCATCGAACCTGCCACGGATTTCTCCATCACATTTGCTGTTCCCTGAGGCTTTCAGAGACTATTATAGAAAATTGGAGCTCAGTGTAAGGACAAACTAAACTGTTCAGTCATGCTTCCCCCCCCCCCCCTCTTCCTACGCTTCATTCCCCTTCTTACTTCAAATAACCGCGTATTATCTATCCAAACACATATCCAAAATACACACCTATTCCAACACACATTTCACCATACCATACATGGTCTAACATGTCACAGAAGCCCCAAAACATAACCCAAGCCCAACTAAAACCCTAACCCAACATGGTACAAAAATAATTGTTCTTTTGGATTGCCATATTGAGCAGGAGGCAACACTGCCCAATTGCTGCCAAAAATAATTCTCTCTGCGTAGAATATTATGCTACATATACCTGGTCAGTAACCAGGAGAACACGCTGGTGTTCACACCTGGTCAGTAACCAGGAGAACACGCTGGTGTTCACACCTGGTCAGTAACCAGGAGAACACGCTGGTGTTCACACCTGGTCAGTAACCAGGAGAACACGCTGGTGTTCACACCTGGTCAGTAACCAGGAGAACACGCTGGTGTTCACACCTGGTCAGTAACCAGGAGAACACGCTGGTGTTCACACCTGGTCAGTAACCAGGAGAACACGCTGGTGTTCACACCTGGTCAGTAACCAGGAGAACACGCTGGTGTTCACAACTGGTCAGTAACCAGGAGAACACGCTGGTGTTCACACCTGGTCAGTAACCAGGAGAACACGCTGGTGTTCACAACTGGTCAGTGACCAGGAGAACACGGTGGTGTTCACACCTGGGCAGTAACCAGGAGAACACGCTGGTGTTTACAACTGGTCAGTAACCAGGATAACACGCTGGTGTTCACACCTGGGCAGTAACCAGGAGAACACGGTGGTGTTCACACCTGGTCAGTAACCAGGAGAACACGCTGGTGTTCACACCTGGGCAGTAACCAGGAGAACACGGTGGTGTTCACAACTGGTCAGTAACCAGGAGAACACGGTGGTGTTCAACCTGGTCAGTAACAGGAGAACACGCTGGTGTTCACAACTGGTCAGTAACCAGGAGAACACGCTGGTGTTCACAACTGGTCAGTAACCAGGAGAACACGCTGGTGTTCACAACTGGGCAGTAACCAGGAGAACACGCTGGTGTTCACACCTGGGCAGTAACCATCACCGTCTCACTTCATTACTCTAGCCAACGAGGAAGTATATCATAGTGGGTGTAATTACGGCAGGAAAATAAAGCAA
>WNGS01120204.1:0-17114 GCA_020271785.1 Procambarus virginalis
AGTATTAAAGTCAGTAACCAAGCAATGGCTTTATGTCAACCCTACAACCAAGACTTCCTCAGCTACACACAAACACCACACTGGCGACGAGGATGAACTGGGAACGCAGGTATTTGTTCAGCTTAAAAACACAGGAAGAACATGCGGTCTCGCCCCTGGAGGAGAAGGAAGTGAGCTGTCTGTGAGCACCATACCGATGCTGTGTGCTAACCAATGCTGGTGCTAAACGATGCTGTGTGCTAACATGCTGTGTGCTACCAAGCTGTGCTGACCCAAGCTGTGTACTAAGGAATGCGATCATGTGTGCCGATGCTGTGTACGAAACGACGCTTTGATGTGTGTACAAAACCCAATGTTTTGTATACGAAACGACACCTACACAATTCTTCACGCTGTGAACTGACTGCTGTGTCAACTGTGCCACTGACAATGCTGTGCCACTGCTGACAACTGCTGTGCAACTGCTGACAACTGCTGTACCAATGCTGTGCCAACTGCTGTGCCACTGCTGACAACTGCTGTGGTGCTGTGAGTAGGAACAACACATGTACACAAGGGCTAGGTAAGAAGTCAGTTGCTGCTGTATTGTGCACTGTTGTGAACTTTTGCATTAAAATGCTTGTGTGCTTTGCAAAATTAAAGTAATTACAGTGAATTCTTAACTAACATATACAGTGCAGTAAGTGTTTATATTCTGAGGAACATTTAAGTGATAAGTTTACATTTATTCAGTAAAAATGGCAAATATACCTCAGTTTCCTGCATTTGATCCTGACTGTGACCAGACAAACCTGTCACAGAGGTGGACCAAATGGCTTAAAAGGTTTGAAAATTTGTTGATAGTTTCTGACATCAAAAGTGCTGAAAGAAAGCGTGCCTTTCTACTTCATTATGCAGGTGATAGAGTTTGTGACATCTTTGATACACTGAAAGACACTGGTGGTGCCAAAGATTATGACACTGCCAAAGCCAAATTAACTGAACATTTAAACCAAGGCAAAATACTGCTATGGAAATTATGCATTTCAGGAGAGCGAAACAACTCTCTAATGAAACTGTTGATCAATACCATACACGTCTGCAGGGTTTAGCAGCCCATTGTGAGTTTGCTGATGTTGACAAATAACTGAAACATGCACATCTACACGTCTCCGTCGAAGAGCTCTAGAACTTGTTGATGATGAAAGTTCTCTTACCAAGATACTGGATATGGCTCGTCGAATGGAAGATGCTGCACGTGATGCTCGTGTCATGGAGTGCAGTGCCAACAACGGTTCTGCCACTGTTACTAACAGGATGAAGTATGTAAGGTTCAGGGAGGACACCATGATCATAGAAGATATCATGCCAAACCTAACATAAATTGAGCCGAGAACCACATCACAACTGGAGTCATGGAACAAGACTCAAGCAGTCACAACGACTCACATCAGAGGGTTGTCAACAATAAATGTTACAATTGTGGAGGAGACTACCCACACCAAGATAATGTTTGTCCTGCTCAAGGTAAGAAGTGCTATGAGTGTGGAAAACTAGGTCATTTTGGTGCTATGTGTCGTTCCGCACTAAAGAAACACAATGAATAAAAGCACTGTACGAGGATCAGGTCATAGGGGTCGAGGTGGCAAAACACAATATTGCACCTCAAATCCAAGAATGTTAATAATATACAAGACAACATTTCATTACAACCAGTCTCAGATGACAGTGAATGTGATTACATTTATGGAGTACAATCAATCACAGAATGGAATGATCTTCCAAACAACCCAGAGACTATAGTATACATTGCTGGTATTTGTCTCAAATTCTCATTGACACTGGATCAAACATTGACACCATTGCTGAGTGCCACTATGAGAAATTTAAAAACAGTTCCAAAGCTTGAAAACTACAATGGCAAAGCCACTGCCTATGCTTCAAAGGTAGCCTTACCAGTGATTGGAACTTTCACTGCAGAGATTAAGTCAAAGAATGCAATGCTCATTACTACATTCCATGTTGTTAGGAATGCAAAGGAGTCTCTACTCAGTTACAAGACTTCAACCAAATGGGGCTACTTCAGCTTTCTAATGCTGTAGCAGTGGAATCTGCAAACAATGTTGATGCTATTGTTGCTGAATTTTCTGATCGATTTAAATCCATAGGTTGTTATACTGATAGCAAGTACATCTGCATATCAACCCAGATGTAATTCCAGTTGCCCAACCACATCGCCGACAACCATTCCATACTCGCAAGAAAGTCGATGCCGAACTGGATAGGCTGATAGAACTAGATATCATTGAACCGGTAACAGGCCCAACACCATGGGTAAGCCCAATTGTCACTCCACCAAAGCCGAAGAATCCAGATGAGATACGCATTTGTGTAGACATGCGTGTTCCCAACAAGGCAATAATGCGTGAACGCCATCCTACACCCACTGTAGATGATATGATTACCGCTTGAATGGTGCAACTGTATTTAGCAAGTTAGATTTAAACAAGGGCTATCATCAGCTTGAACTTGATGATGAGAGTCGATTCATCACAACGTTTACGACACATCGAGGTCTGTATAGGTACAAGCGCCTGAGTTTTGGTATTAACAGTGCTGCTGAAGTATTCCAGCACATCATCAGCCAGGTATTGCAAGATATACCTAATGCTGACAACATGTCTGATGACATCATTGTTTATGGCCGTACCCAAGCTGAACACGACAAAGCTCTTCGTGCAACATTGCAACGCTTACGAGAAAAGAATTTGACGCTAAGCCGAGCAAAGTGTGAGTTCAATCAACATAAAATTGAATTCTTTGGACATGTACTTAGTGACAAAGGTCTGTCTCCAGATCCTAAGAAAGTTGCAGATATCAAGAATGCTGCACCTCCTTCAACATCCACTGAAGTACATAGTTTTCTGGGAATGGCAAACTACTGTTCTCGCTTCATTCCAGATTTTGCTACCATTACGAAGCCTCTACGTGAGCTCCTGAAGAAAAATGCATCATGGTACTGGAGCGATATCGAGCAAAATGCATTTGATGCTGTGAAAGATGCACTAGTAGAAAATGCGACTGCTGCATACTTTGATCCATCAATGGACACTGAGTTAACGGTGGATGCTAGTCCTGTTGGTTTAGGTGCTGTGTTAGCCCAACACAAACCTGGTCAACCAGATTCCAGAGTAGTAATTGCCTACGCCAGCCGTTCTCTCACAGATGTTGAGCAACGATACAGTCAGACAGAGAAGGAAGCTCTTGCTCTTGTATGGGGCTGTGAACACTTCAATGTGTATCTGCTTGGTGCACCCTTTACCACGATAGTCACTGACCACAAACCGTTGGAGACCATCTTCAATAATCCAAAGTCCAAACCACCAGCTCGCATTGAGAGATGGGCTCTTCGTCTGCAACCATACAACTTTACGGTGAAATACAAGCCGGGTGCAGGCAATCCCGCTGGTTACATTAGTCGACATCCTGCCAACAGTTTCACCATCACCAAGCATCAGCAAGTTGCCGAGGAATATGTACACTCTGTAACCTGTGATGCAGTCCCTAAGGCTCTCACTCTTGATGAAATTCGTACTGCAACCCTAGAGGAAACTAAGAAAAAGTTTCCACGTATCCCACCCTCAGGAGTTGACCAAGATGCATTCAAAGCACTTGAACGCATCCAGACAGAATTAAGTGTTACGCAACAACGCGACACCGTGCTGCGAGGTACTCGTATCGTCATTCCAGCAGTTCTCCAGCAACGTGCTCTGAAGCTTGCACATCAAGGACACCAAGGTCTTGTTAGGACCAAACAGCTGCTACGAAAAAAGGTGTGGTTTCCTGGCATTGATCGTCAAGCAAAGGACATGCATGATGCCTGTGTCCCTTGCCAAGCTGCAGTGGATACTTCAAGACCAACACCTCTACAACCTTCACCACTACCTGCTGCACCATGGACGGATCGATGGACTTCTGCGGACCGCTACCAACTGGAGAGTACTTGATGGTAGTCATTGATGATCACTCACGTTATCCAGAAGTAGAAATCATCACTTCCACATCTGCAAAGGCTGTCATCCCGAAGCTCGACAAGATCTTTTCAAACTTTGGCATTCCTGAAGTTGTCAAGACGGACAATGGACCGCCATTCAATGGACAAGACTTCGTCAACTTTGCTGAGCATATTGGATTCAAACACCGCCGTGTGATGCCACTACATCCTCAAGCAAATGGAGAAGTCGAGAGATTCATGCAACCTCTCATGAAAGCTATACGCTGTGCTCATGCCGAAGGACGATCCTGGAAACAAGCTATGTATGCTTTTCTCAGGAACTACCGTGCAACACCGCATGGAACACTGGGCAAGTCGCCTGGCGAACTTTTATTTGGACGTCCTATGAGAATCGCACTACCTGTCATGCCAGCCAAGGTAACGGATAAACGTCTCGCTCAGAAGGATGCACTAGCCAAGGGCAAAATGAAAATTGCTCATGATCAACGTGCAAAGGAACAATTCATAAAGGTTGGAGATACTGTTCTCGTTAAAAAGAAAAAGAGGGAAAGCTAGATATGCCGTATGATACAAAACCATATAAAGTGATTAGTGTAAAAGGAACTATGGTAACAGCGAGTAATAGAGATCATAGTATAACACGTAATATGGCTTATTTCAAATGATTCCAACTAGTGTAGAAAATGATGAAGTGAAAGTCGTACAAAGGAAAAAGAAAAAATGAGTTATAACTCGATAAACAATTCATCAAGGAATATTCTCGTATTTAAGGACTCTCGTCCAAAACGACATGTTAAACTCCCTACACGATATGATGATTAATTGTGTTCCTATGTAATGCAAAGTATTTACTTATTATGCTAAACTAAATTTAATATTGTTTGAATAATGCAGATCTCTCATTCAATATTTTGTAACTTTGTATTACAGTTTCTTTCATGTTTGTTTAACATTACATTTGTATTTTTAACATTGAAATCCTGTGTGGTAAAGATGAAGTTGTTTAAAGTCTTTGTGTGCTTAATTAATGTTAAATGTATGCATTATCTCTTGATATGTTAATAACTTACTTTGTGTCAATAACTTTGCTTTGTGCTACAAGCATGGTAGACTTCCTGTATTCATCCTTTTTAAAGAAAAGGAGGGATGTCATGTTCACAGAAAACGGTACCATCCGTTTTCTATGTGCTGCGGCGGAGACGCCAGAAGAAGGTAAACAAGAAGCGTGCAGGACGCCCGCCAAGCTTGGTAGCTACTAGTCATGTATCAGTTTAAGTATTAAAGTCAGTAACCAAGGAATGGCTTTATGTCAACCCTACAACCAAGACTTCCTCAGCTACACACAAACACCACAAACAGCAGTAGGGTTTTGTTTCCACCCCAGTAGAGAACAGCAGTATGGTATGGTTACCACCCCAGTAGAGAACACGAGAGTGTTCTTTAACGATACCCAAAAATCGGAGACTATAAATGATACTAGCGTGATCAGAACAGATTTCGTAAGATCAGTTGACAACACGCCCATGCACTCAGCCCATGTCCCAACTCTTGGAAAATCATATTTATACGAGAATAAAAGTACCAGTAATATGAACACTCTGGACAGTAAAAAAATCTCGATGCTGGTGAGATACCAGAAGCACTTAATTGAGCAGATATAGCTCCATCTAACAATGGAGGCAGCAAATTAATAAAAATTTATTTTGTATGATGAAATAGTATTAAAGATAATAGATTTTTCAAAGTGATTAGATGTCAGATCTATAATTTTATGTACAACTATGAACTTTGCAACCCAGGTCATCATAGATTTAGAGCTGGTAAATCGTGTGTAATGCAATTACTCAACCACTGAATACACGGAAGCATTAGAAGATAAAGAAAATGCAGATACTGTATACGGAGACCTTGCACAGAGATTTAATAATTGTGACCATGGAATGATAGTCCATAAAATGAGGTCCAAAGAAATAACAATTTGACACTTTCCAATCAAACAAATCAAATTAAACAATGTCGGAGCGCGACGTATTGTCCCGTTTTCTGTTTTGGGTCCTCTTGCTTAGTTGTACTCACCTAGTTGTGCTTGCGGGGCTTGAGCTCTGGCTCTTTGGTCCCTCCTCTCAACAAGTGTAGGTATGATAGAGCCTAATGGGCTCTATCATATCTACACTTGAAACTGTGTATGGAGTCAGCCTCCACCACATCGCTTCCTAATGCATTCCATTTGTCAACCACTCTGACACTAAAAAAGTTCTTTCTAATATCTCTGTGGCTCATTTGGGCACTCAGTTTCCACCTGTGTCCCCTAGTGCGTGTGCCCCTTGTGTTAAACAGCCTGTCTTTATCAACCCTGTCGATTCCCCTGAGAATCTTGAATGTGGTGATCATGTCCCCCCTAACTCTTCTGTCTTCCAACGAAGTGAGGTTTAATTCCTGCAGTCGCTCCTCGTAGCTCATACCTCTCAGCTCGGGTACTAGTCTGGTGGCAAACCTTTGAACCTTTTCCAGTTTAGTCTTATGCTTGACTAGATAGGGACTCCATGCTGGAGCCGCATACTCCAGGATTGGTCTGACATATGTGGTATATAATGTTCTGAAAGATTCCTTACACAAGTTTCTAAAGGCCGTTCTTATGTTAGCCAACCTGGCATATGCTGCTGATGTTATCCTCTTGATATGAGCTTCAGGGGACAGGTCTGGCGTGATATCAACCCCCAGGTCTTTCTCTCTCTCTGACTCTTGAAGTATTTCATCTCCCAAATGATACCTTGTATCTGGTCTCCTGCTTCCTACCCCTATCTTCATTACATTACATTTGCTTGGGTTAAACTCTAACAGCCATTTGTTCGACCATTCCTGCAGCTTGTCCAGGTCTTCTTGAAGTCTCAAGCTGTCCTCCTCTGTCTTAATCCTTCTCATAATTTTGGCGTCGTCAGCAAACATTGAGAGGAATGAGTCTATACCCTCTGGGAGATCATTTACGTATATCAGAAACAGGATAGGTCCAAGTACAGAGCCCTGTGGGACTCCACTGGTGACTTCACGCCAGTCTGAGGTCTCACCCCTCACTGTAACTCTCTGCTTCCTATTGCTTAGGTACTCCCTTATCCACTGGAGCGCCCTACCTGTTACTCCTGCCTGTTTCTCCAGCTTATGCATCAACCTTTTATGGGGTACTGTGTCAAAGGCTTTCCGACAGTCCAAAAAAATGCAGTCCGCCCACCCTTCTCTTTCTTGCTTAATTCTTGTCACCTGATCGTAGAATTCTATCAAGCCTGTAAGGCAAGATTTACCCTCCCTGAACCCATGTTGATGGGTTGTCACGAAGTCTCTTCTCTCCAGATGTGTTACTAGGTTTTTTCTCACAATCTTCTCCATCACCTTGCATGGTATACAAGTTAAGGACACTGGCCTGTAGTTCAGTGCCTCTTGTCTGTCACCCTTTTTGTATATTGGTACTACATTAGCAGTCTTCCATATTTCTGGTAGGTCCCCCGTTTCCAGTGACTTACTATACACTATGGAGAGTGGTAAGCAAAGTGCTCCTGCACACTCTTTCAATACCCATGGCGAGATTCCATCCGGCCCAACAGCTTTTCTCACATCCAGCTCCAATAGGTGCTTTTTGACCTCATCTCTTGTAATTTCGAACCTATCCAAGGTCACCTGGTTTGCTGCCACCTCTCCCAGCGCCGTGATATCTCCCTGTTCTATTGTAAAGACCTCCTGGAACCTTTTGTTGAGTTCTTCACACACCTCTTTGTCATTCTCTGTGTACCTGTCCTCGCCCACCCTAAGTTTAATCACCTGTTCCTTCACTGTTGTCTTCCTCCTGATGTGACTGTGTAGTAGCTTTGGTTCAGTCTTGGCTTTATTAGCTATATCATTTTCATACCTTTTCTCAGCTGCTCTTCTCACACTGACATACTCGTTCCTGGTTCTCTGGTATCTCTCTCTACTTTCTGGTGTTCTGTTATTACGGAAGTTCCTCCATGCCCTTTTGTTCAGCTCCTTTGCTTTCATACATTCCCTATTAAACCACGGATTCTTCCTTTGCTTCTCTGTTTTTTCCTGTTGGGCTGGGACAAACCTGCTTACAGCCTCCTGACATTTTTGGGTGACATAGTCCATCATGTCTTGTACGGACTTGGTTCCGAGTTCTGTGTCCCAATGTATATCCCATAGGAATTTATTCATCTCCTCATAGTTTCCCTTTCTGTACGCCAGCCCTTTGGTTCCCAGTTCTTTTTTGGGGGTGATAATTCCTAGCTCAACCAGGTACTCAAAGCTCAATACACTATGATCACTCATTCCCAAGGGGGCTTCCAACTTAACTTCCCTTATATCCGACTCATTTAGGGTAAATATCAGATCAAGCAAGGCTGGTTCATCCCCTCCTCTCATTCTTGTCGGTCCCTTGACGTGTTGACTTAGAAAGTTTCTTGTTGCCACATCCAGCAGCTTAGCTCTCCATGTGTCTGGGCCTCCGTGTGGGTCTCTGTTCCCCCAATCTATCTTCCCATGGTTGAAGTCTCCCATGATTAGAAGTCTGGATCCGTTCCTGCTAGCCACAGAAGCTGCTCTCTCTATTATATTGATGGTGGCCATGTTGTTTCTATCATATTCCTGTCTGGGTCTTCTGTCATTCGGTGGGGGGTTATATATGACTACTATTATAATTTTCTGTCCTCCAGTTGCAATGGTGCCTGATATGTAGTCCCTGAAACCTCACAGTTCTGAATTACCATCTCTTCGAAACTCCAACCTTCTCTTAGTAGCAAAGCCACACCACCTCCTCCTCTCCCTTCTCTCTCTTTCCTCACTACATAGTAGCCCTGTGGAAACACTGCATTTGTTATGATTTTCGTTAGCTTTGTTTCTGTGAGTGCTATTATGTCTGGGTTTTCTTCTAGTGCCCACTCTCCAAGTTCACTAGTTTTATTTGTAATCCCATCTATGTTAGTGTACATCGCCTTGAAGCTCACTTTCTTCTGTTCATTTACATATCCCTTTCTTGGCGAGTATTCTACTGGTGTGGGAAGCTGTTCCGTGGGTGAGAGGATCTGTGAGGTGGTTTGCAGGGTCGCAGAGGGTTTTGGGTGGGGGTGGGGGTTTAAGGGAAGGGGGAACGGGTAGGGTGTGGGTTAAGGAGATAGGGGGGACATGGAGGATACGGGGTGAGGGGGAGGAGGAATAGGGAGGGTATGGGATGAAGGGGAAGGGGGACTGGGGGGGAAAGGTGGGAGGGGGGACATGATGGGAATGGGGATGGGGTGTCGGGGTCAGAATGGGGTGGGGGGAGGGAGGGTTGGGTGGGGGCAGGTAGGGTGAGGGAAGGAAGGGTTTCTATGCAGAGGGGGTTGGTGGTGTTGCCCCCCCCCTCTGGTGTTGCTGGGATGCTGGTTTTGGGTTCCCCTCTTGTCTCTGGGACTGCTGTGTTGGGGGCTGTGATTTCCTGGTTTGCTCCTCTCTCCCTGCGCTTCCTTCTTGCCTCTGCTGCCCTGGCTCTCTCCTCCTTCGTCCTGTCCCTCTGCAGGAATACATGTTTGTATCCCTCCACATGTTGGAGACGACTCTTCCTTTCTAGAATATCCTCCTTCGTGTTTTCGTTTGCAAACACCACCTTTACAAGTCGGTTTCTGTCCCTGTTGTACCAGCCCAACCTGAAAACCTTCTCAATGTTGTGTACAGCCCCTTCCATCTGTAACCCCTTCAGTAGCCCATGTACTGCCTCTCTATCCTTGCCATTCCATTCTTGCCTGTTGGATCCTTCCTGTTCTTTGATGCCTACAACTACCACTGATCTCTTTCTCTCCAGCAGTTGAGTGGTGCACCTTGCTGCTTCCATGCGAGGTAGCAGCTTGCATGATTACCTCCCTCACTGTGGCCATTGCTTCTGAGCTCTTTTTCAATATGTCCGCAAATGTTTCAGGTATTAACAGGTTTCAGGTAGTCTGTTAGGTTAGAAGAGGACACTTCAAATTAACCGTTTTCTTGACGTTTTAAACCTTAGTAGGATGGGCTGACCGGAGGGCTGCTTCAATCCGCAGCCTAGTTTATCTAAACAGTTACACGACCAGCCTAGCCCCAACTCGGGCGTGAGGAGTATTAGAACCCTTAGAATACACTCCAGGTACATTCCAGGCTTTGGGATGGCCTTGTCTCAGCATTTCACCACCTAGTGCGCTTCGGTCTGTGCTGTAACATTATATAGTCGACGTGGTTATCATACACCAATTTAGAGTTTGTAGTTAAAAAAGACATGATTTCAGTTGACACTGGTGTTTGATAATCGTTTTTGACCATTTTGGAAAATTTTTGACACATAATTCAATATTTTTTCTCCCTTCCTATTTATGCTATGATGCTGAGAGTAGAACCAGATGAAACCCTTTTCATATTCAACTCGTCAAAAAAGTTTGATTGAAATCAAACCAGTTTTTATTTAAGGAATATTTGAATCTATTGGCCCCTTAATTAAATAATACAAACTTATTTTACTCCTTTTCGTTTCTCAATACATTTTTTTTCCAAGATAACTCTCCTAATTACCTTTCTCTTACCCTGCAGCACTTGCACCAGAGTGCAACACAATTACACCAACACTAACCCTTCCCCTAGCACCAACATCCATTAACAACATGACACAATTTTACCCACCACTAACACTCATCCCGCAACACCTTTTTACCCCAACAACTATCACACGGTAACCAATATTTAGTTATAATGTTCCACGAAATTAAGCAATATTGTAAGTTTTTGGATGACAATATTTATTTATAATGTTTCACGAAATTAAGCAATATTGTAAGTTTTTGGGTGACAAAGACAAATGCCGTATATATCACACTGCGGGATTAAACGTATTACACAGAGAAATCACATTAACGCTATGTATCAAGAAGAAAATCATTAGGAGCCGTGATGAGGATTCGAACATGTGCTCTGGGTAATCCGTGATGAGGATTCGAACATATGTTCTGGGTACTCCCAAGCACACGGCCTAGACAAATAGGCCACGACATTGTGAAAAGGATAGCAGCCTGGGATGCAGCAACCCGTCCTCGCAAATTCGTATAATCAATATTGACTTATTAGTTACCTGCATAGGTGACACACTAAACATAATAGTTTCCCTTGAAAATCTTCATAGAAAACACCGACCTTACCTAACCTACTTAGTATGTTAAAATAAGCATCTTATAGCTTCGTAATTACAACTGTTACTTAACCTATTAAAGCTATAGGTTAGGTAATAATTGTAATTACGAAGCAATAAGATGCTTATCTTAACATACTAAGTAGGTTAGGTAAGATCGGTGTTTTCTATGAAGATTTTCAAGGGAAACTATTATGTTAAGTATGTCACCTATGCAGGTAACTAATAAGTCAATATTGACTATACGAATTTGCGAGGACGGGTTGGATGCAGATGAGGATTGTGATTGAGTCCCACCCCTATATCTTTCCTGTCCCACATCAAGAGTCATATCTCTGCAACCTGCACATTCTCTGATGCTCAGGGAACATTTTGATATGTATGAAGATAGGGAGAGCTATCGTGTTGGCAGTGAATTTGCCGATTTAGTTTTGTTTTATAACTGGCTTACGCCCTTTTGTGTTACAAGATGGCGCCGAGGCAGTCCTCTTCCCACCAAAGGAAGTTGATGCCAGCCGTCTGTTAAGTGGCCAGGAAGGGTCACATGGCAAGATTGACCAATGAAAGGAGCCCTCGGGCGGTGTGACGTCACAAGGCAGAGGGTTCTGGGCGGCCCGGCGACCCTGTGGCCCTCAGTGTGTCACGGCCCATGATCGAGAGCGGACATGCTCAAATGAGCTCCCAATTTGGAGGCTAGGAAGCTCCAACCAGTGGACCCCAAGTAGCCGCATTGATACTGCATACGTCGTGGGAGATTATTTGACTCTTGTAGAGTACATGGAAGCAAGGCTTGGCTAGTGCTAGAGCGCCAAAAGCCCTTTTACTGATAGTCTGTGACGGAGATGAACGTTAGGCGTTGTTGTGAGGAAAGCCTGCGTGCCACGTTCACACGCATACGGCAAGCTGCTGTGGTCGGCCTAAGTCCACTGGAAGTTTGAGGGGACAATGAACCAGACTGGAAGTTTGTCTACAGTTCCAGTGTGGGAGGAGGAAGACGACGTGCACGGGGACCTGTCTCCAGTACCTCAGGAGGAGGAGGAGGACCTGCCTGCAAAGTGTGAGTACGGCGAGGACGAGCATCTACGAGTCGACTGAGGCCCTTGTGTGTACAGGACCCTGCTCGACATAGGACCGAACGTCAGGTCCGAGGACTTCAGCGACCCTCGCCAGAGGATATGTTGACTTAGTAGCAGAGAGAATTAAGGTAGATAAATTCCCTCCCATTACCTCCTGATCTAGGTGAGCTAGGGTATCATTCATGTTGTGAGCATTGTCTTTATTATCACTACCTGTGTGGTAGAGTTAGGCTAGGAGCCAGGTTACTCATGTACACATGAATTAATATTTATGTGTGAGCACTGTGACATTTTGGGCAGCTAGAGGAAGTGACTGAATTCAAGAGGCCAGGGGCGAACTTTTGACTCGTCCAGCTGACTGTGTTGCCAGACACGTGAGGAGTGTTGCCGCCGTCTGACAGTTCCACGTATATTATTTCACTATGTGGATCCAATGTAGTTTTCTTCAGTAAACTTATCAGTGATTTTAATACTGTGTTTGAGTGAGCCTTCATCTCTATGGCTATTTGAGTAGATAATTTACATTGCACTGCATTACATATGACATTGAATCCTTGGTTTGTGACAATGAATAAGACCACTGACAAGTGTTGCTGGGACACGAATGTAAGCATCCAACTGGCGACCTTGATTGAGAGAGAGTAAAGAGGTAAGGATTTACCTGTGTATTTTCCCAGTGTCACAGTGGGTAAGTTCAACCGAGAGTAATAGAGGTAAGGTTGGATTTCCCCACTCGCCAGGGGTGCAATTAATGGCCAGCCCTTGGAAGCCTGGGGGGCGCCCCCAGGGCGAGCAGTGGCACCCAGGCACAGGGGAACGAAGTCCCACGGGAATAACCCTAACTACATAAGGAAGGAAAGGGGTGAACCGTGAGAGGATCGTGGCTGAAAAATGTTGACTAAACCACACCCTAGAGAGTGAAGAGATGACGACGTTTCGGTCCATCCTGTCATTATCAAGTCGATTGCAATCGACTTGATATTGATCCAGAAAGGACCAAAACGTCGTCATATCTTCCTTTTCTAGTGTGTGGTTTGGTCAGAAGCCAGGGATTCTGCTGAATTCAAGAGGGTTCTTGGGGCTTCCATTGAAGCCGAACCAGGGTTTCACACCATCTTCCTATGCACTCTGACTCTGTCAGTCATGAATTCTACCTCGGACGCTTTTCCTTTCAATACACAGTTGTCCTGGACGTGTGCTTGGGAGTACCCAGAGCATAGGTTTGAATCTTCATCACGGCTCCTACGAATTTCCTTATTAAACATATTACACAGAGAGTAATCTCATTAATCTTACTGAATAAAATACAAAATCCGTGTGAACAGTAATGAGGGTTCGAACCTGTGTGGTGGGTGTTCCCACACACACGCTCAAGCGACTAGATCACGATATGGTATAACAATTGCAATCTGGAGTTCTACTGAACACAAGCGTTTCCTGAGGCTTCTACTGAAGCCGGACCAGGATTTTCACACTCTACCCACATGCTCTCTGGCTCTTTCATCTAGGAATGTTCTGCCTCTGACGCTCCTCTTCAATACACAGAGAGTAATCACACTAATATGATTGCATCAATGAGAATATCCGTAGGAGCAGCGATGAGTGTTCGATTATCTGTATCTCGAACGTTTCAGATTATTATATCACGTTAGGACCTGTAAATTATTAATTTCGAAGCTTAAAAGTCATATTTCGAAATACAAGATACTTCAAATGCAAAATTCCCTTTATTCACTTTTTCAATGTATAATATTACTCTTTACATAAAAGTAGCAGGAAACTGATATGATGCAGATCCTTAGGGAGGGCAGTGTCTATCTGTAAACTATACGTCACAGTGGAGGTATAGTGACCAGCCACCTGTGAATTGTGAATTTTGTTGCCACTATGTTGTTTGCACACCATACCAGCTTAGTTGTACAGTTATGGTGAACAAAACCTATAGATACGTATATATAACATGTCTATTTAGTGTAATAAAACCACACACAGTATTGTGGGAGGAGGAATGTTGGCGAGTTAGGTGTTGAAGGAGTGAGGGAGGGCTGGCTGGGTGGGGTAGCTCACGCTTGATGTTTAAACTCTTAGTGGAACCAACTTAGTGGTTTGCTATGGTGAACAAAACATGCAGACACTTATATATAACCTATGTATATCGTGTAATACCAATAATAACTATGTTTAGAAATAACAGAAAACTATTTGTTTACTGGTTTATGAACATAATACTTGACTACCTCAAAGTAGCTATTATCACTCCCTGGAGAATTTCCGAGGAATTATGGTGTGCTTGGATATATATATTTTAAATTTAACTCGTAAGATGTGAAAAACAACTCGCACTTGTATAGCCAATGTGTTTGAGATGAGTAGACCTACCTTCAAATTAAGAATGCATGTCTTTCAACTTGTCTGTCCAAGATTGGAGGGGCAGATGCTTGCATCTAGCATCATTAATGGTGATTTAATAATGAAGTGTCAAACAAGGTGAGAGAGAGAGAGAGTTGGAGTCGACCCTATTCCCACCTGAAAGGGGGTCACAGTCCCAATGTCTCTACTTAAAAACGTCTATGATTGTGAAATGTTCTGCATCGAGTCAATAGACTTCAGTTAAAATCAAATTTAATTCAGATATTGATTTTTTACTATGCACAAAGACTGTCAGTGTCAGGTTAAACAACTGGCTGACCTCCACACACAAGCAGAACTAGTAGCATTACAACTAGCTACAACTACACTAAAAAACATTGGAGGAGGAATAATATTTTGTGATTCAAAGTCTGCTCTTCGAGCAATCAAAAACTTCTCTTTTAAGTTCGACAGCAAGAACCTCATAGTACCAGTTATAAATGACCTAATCGCTGCACAGCGCAAAGGGCCTCGAATCTCCTTTGTATGGATACCATCACACTTAAATATAACTCATCATAATGAGACAGACATTGCAGCCAAATTAGCGTGTAACAAAGATGAACTTGAATTAGAACTAGATATCCCCATCTCTGCTGTCAAAACTATATTGGTCCAAACACTCAGGTCTGATAGGAAAGAAATTATTGACTCCCAACAACCTGAAAGCACTAGTATAAAAAGCTATGATTTGTTCAGATCTGAGACCTATATATACCTGGTTGATACCTGGTTGACGGGGTTCTGGGAGTTCTTCTGACTTGTGAGAGTTTGGTCCACTAGGCTGTTGCTTGGAGCAGCCCGCAGGCCCTCTCCGGGCCGGGCAGCACAAAACGTCCACCAGACCGTGCGACACAGTGGTTGCCAAGATCAGGTTGGGTTACCGTTACCTGTGGCAGATGGCTACTGGTGACGGATCTCCCAATCCTGAGCACTCCAGGTGGAAACTCTGTGAGCAGGAACTGTGGCATGATCTCCCGCACTACATCACTGAATATCCAGTTATTAGACCTTTCATGCCAGTTGGCATGAGGTACCTGGAGCTTTGCAGTTACTTTATTCACTCGCGTGTTCTTGAAGATATCCTCATAGTGTACCCAAAATTTGCCAGTGCAGGCTACTGAACATATGGCCCTGTATGACTAACCATCCTGTGAGATGGGTACATAGTATCATTGCTACCTTATTCACTCTTGTGTTCATGATATCCTCATAACGAACCCAGAGTCTGTCAGTGTAGACTACTTATCATATGCCTCTGTATGACTAACCATCCTGTGGGATGGGGATTTTTTAGCATCACGTGCTAGCTTTTTGACACACTGTACTCCTTCCTCTTACTGTAGTCTAGGTAGCTGCACAAATGCAGATGTACCTAATGTATTAATAAAAAAATAATATTTCAGTATGTGAGTTCAGATGACAGATATTAGTATTCCGAGACCAACCCTTTGATTACAATAATGGGGGACGTTCACGCTTGAGCAGTGAGAGAGGCGACCGGGGAGGGAAGTGTATGTGTGTGTGAGCAGGAAGAGATGTGATGGGGTAAGTGTGTGTGTGTGCGTGATCAGGGAGAGAGGTGACGGGGTAAGTGTGTGTGAGTGTATGAGCTGTGAGAGGTGACGGGGTAAGTGTGTGAGTGTGTGAGCAGTGAGAGGTGACAATGAAAGGTAGTGTGTGAGACGGATGATAGGTGTCACGGGAGAATAGGTGTGTGGACAGGGATAAAAGTGATGGGGAAAGGGCGTGTGAGTGCTGGGAGAAAGGAGACAGAGGAAGGGCATCAGTGTCCTTCCACTGAATGGGCACTGATGCCATTTCCAGGAAAGAGACAGTGGAAGGAAGAGGGTGGAAGAGAGCAGTGTGGGCAAAAAGTGAGAAGAAGGCTGAAGAATGTGTCTTGGCAGGGAGAGAGATTGTGGGAGAGAGAGGTGAGTGTGGGCAAGGATGCAGGAGACTGGGAAAGAACATATATGTGCAAGGAGAGAGGTGTTGTGGGAAGGGCGTAGGTGTGCAGGAATGGAGGTGACAGGAAAGGGCGAGTGTGTGTGCTTAGAAAGAGCAGATAGGGAACGGGGTATGTGTGCTTGGAGGGAGGAGACGAGGAAGGACATGTGAGCTTGGAATGAAGAGACGAGGAAAACATATTTACGTGTAGAGGCAAAAGAGGAAATATTGGAAGGTAGAGTGCGTGTTCTGAGACAAAAGGGGAGTTTATGTGATAGGAAATTGGGTGGGTGGGATTTGGAGAGGTTGTGTGTAGAGACATGGTAAAGTGTCTGGGGGGGGGAGATGGACCGGGTATGTGGGAAAGGGAATGTATATGGTGTGAAGATTTTTAGTGATGAAGACAGTGTATAATGAAGATTGTTAGAGTGATGTGGGGAAACAGGGATGGGGGATGTGTGTAGGGAAAGAAGGAAGGGTTTCGTAGCGAGACCTGGGCACTGGATCGGCCCTGGTCAAC
>WNGS01120204.1:25029-42989 GCA_020271785.1 Procambarus virginalis
TTTTTAACATATGAAAAAAATGATCCTGCACCAGCTTTGGATAATTTTTATACGGAAAGTTTCATGTCCAGAGGACGGCAAAGAAATTAGTGAAATCCTAAAGAACAGCAGTAGTGTATGGTTACCACCCCAGTAGAGAACAGCAGTAGGGTATGGTTATCACCCCAGTAGAGAACAGCAGTAGGGTATGGTTACCATCCCAGTAGAGAACAGCAGTAGGGTATGGTTACCACCCCAGTGGAGAACAGCAGTACTGTATGGTTACCATCCCAGTAGAGAACAGCAGTAGGGTACGGTTACCATCCCAGTAGAGAACAGTAGTAGGGTATGGTTACCACCCCAGTAGAGAACAGCAGTAGTGTATGGTTACCATCCCAGTAGAGAACAGCAGTAGGGTATGGTTACCACCCCTGTAGAGAACAGCAGTAGGGTATGATTACCACCCCAGTAGAGAACAGCAGTAGCGTAAGTTTACCACCCCAGTAGAGAACAGCAGTAGGGTATGGTTATCACACCAGTAGAGAACAGCAGTAGGGTATGGTTATCACCCAAGTAGAGAACAGCAGTAAGGTATGATTACCACCCCAGTAGAGAACAGCAGTAGCGTATGGTTACCGCCCTAGTAGAGACCGGCAGTAGGGTATGGTTATCACACCAGTAGAGAACAGCAGTAGGGTATGGTTACCACTCCAGTAGAGAACATTAGTAGGGTATGGTTACCACCCCAGTAGAGAACAGCAGTAGCGTATGGTTACCGCCCTAGTAGAGACCGGCAGTAGGGTATGGTTACCACTCCAGTAGAGAACATTAGTAGGCAATGGTTACCACCCCAGTAGAGAACAACAGTAGGGTATGGTTACCACCCCAGTAGAGAACAGCAGCAAGGTATGGTTACCAACCCAGTAGAGAACAGCAGTAGGGAATGGTTACCACCCCAGAAGAGAACAGCAGTAGGGTATGGTTACCACCCCAGTAGAGAACAGCAGTAGGGTATGGTTACCACCCCAGAAGAGAACAGCAGCAAGGTATGGTTATCACCCCAGTAGAGAACAGCAGTAGGGTATGCTTACCACCCCAGTAGAGAACAGCCGAAGGGCATGGTTACCACCCCAGTAGAGAGCAGCAGTAGGGTATGGTTACCACCCCAGAAGAGAACAGCAGCAAGGTATGGTTAACACCCCAGAAGAGAACAGCAGTAGGGTATGGTTACCACCCCTAACTAGAAAACAGCAGCAGGGAATTGTTACCACCCCAGAAGAGAACAGCAACAGGGTATGGTTACGACCCCAGTAGAGAACAGAAGTAGGGGATGGCTACCAACCCAGTAGAGAACATAAGTAGGGTATCATTACCACCCCAATAGAGAACAGCGGCCGATCATGGTTACCACCCCAGTAGAGAACACCAGTTGGGAATGGGTACCACCCCAGTAGAGAACAGCAGTGGGTATGGTTACCACCCCAGAAGCGAACAGCAGGAGGGCACGGTTACCACCCCAGCAGAGAACAGTAGCAGGGCATGGTTTCCACCCCAGTAGAGAACATAAGTAGGATATGGTTACCACCCAAGTAGAGAAGAACAGTAGGGTAAAGATACCACCCCCCAGTAGAGAACAGCAGTAGGGTATGGTTACCTCCCCAGTAGAAAACAACAGTAGGGTATGATAACGACTCCAGTAGAGAACAGCAGCAGGGCATGGTTACCACCCCAGTAGAGAACAGCAACAGGGTATGGTTACCACCCACAAGTAGAGAACAGCAGCAGGGAATGGTTACCATACCAGTAGAGAACACCAGTAGGGTTTGGTTACCACCCCAGTAGAGAACAGCAACAGGGTATGAATGGCTACCACCCCAGTAGAGAACAACATTAGGGTATGGTTACCAACCCAGTAGAAAACAGCAGTTGGGTATGGTTACCATCACAGTAGAAAACAGCAGTAGGGTATGGTTACCAGCCCAGAAGAGAACAACAGCAGGGTGTGGTTACTACCCGAGTAGAGAACAGAAGCAGGGCATCTTTACCACCCCAGTAGAGAACAGCAGTATTGTATGGTTTTCACCCCAGTAGAGAACAGCAGCAGGGCATGGTTACCACCCCAGTAGAGAACACCAGTAGGGTTTGGTTACCACCCCATTAGAGAACAGCAACAGAAGGGTATGGTTACCACCCCAGTAGAGTACAGCAGTAGGGTATCGTTACCGTCCCATTAGAGTACTGAAATAGGGTATGGTTTCCACCTCAGTAGAGAACAGCAACAGGCCATGGTTACCAGCCCAGTAGAGAACAGCTGTAGGGCACGGTTACCACCCCAGTAGAGAACACAAGAAGGGTTTGGTTACAACCCCAGTAGAGAACAACAGTAGGTCATGGTTACCACCCCAGTTGAGAAGAGCAGCAGGGCATGGTTACCACCCCAGTAGAGAACAGCAGTAGGGCATGGTTACCACCCCAGAAGAGAACACCAGAAGGGTTTGGTTACAACCCCAGTAGAGAACAACAGTAGGTCATGGTTACCACCCCAGTAGAGAACAGCAGCAGGGCATGGTTACTACCCCACTAGAGAACATCAGTAGGGTATTGTTACCACCCCAGTAGCGAGCAAAAGTAGGGTATGGTTACCACCCTAGTAGAGTACAGCAGCAGTGCATGGTTACCACCCCAGTAGAGAACAGCAACAGGGCATGGTTATCACTAGAGTAGAGAACAGAAGTAGGGTATGGTTACCATCCCAGTTGAGAACTGCAGTAGGGTATGGTTACCATCCCAGTAGAGCACAACAGTACGGAATGGTTACCACCCCAGTAGAGAACAACAGTAGGGTATCGTTACCACCCAAGTAGAGAACAGCAACAGGGCATGATTACCACCCCAGTAGAAAACATCAGTAGGGTATGGTTACCACCCCAGTAGAAAACATCAGTAGGGTATGGTTACCTTCCAAGTAGAGAACAGCAGCAGGGCATATTTACCACCCCAGTAGAGAACACCATTAGGGTATGGTTACCACCCCAGTAGAGAACACCAGTAGGGTATGGTTACCGTCCCAGTAGAGTACATAAGTAGGGTATGGTTACCATCCAAGTAGAGAGCAGCAGTAGCGTATGGTTACCACCCCAGTAGAGAACAGAAACAGGGCATGGTTACCACCCCAGTAGAGAACAGCAGGATGGTATGGTTACCACCCAAGTAGAAAACAGCAACAGGGTATGGATGCCACCCCACTTGAGAACATCAGTAAGGTATTGTTACCACCCTAGTAGCGAGCAACAGTAGAGTACAGTTACCACCCCAGTAGAGTACAGAAGTAGGGCATGGTTACCACCCCATTAGAGAACAGCAGTAGGGTATGGTTACCGTCCCAGTAGAGTACAGAAGTAGGGCATGGTTACCATCCCAGTAGGGAACAATAGTAGGGTATGGTTACCACCCCAGTAGACAACAGCAGTAGGGCATGGTTACCATCCCAGTTGAGAACTGCAGTAGGGTATGGTTACCACACCAGTAGACAACAGCAGTAGGGCATGGTTACCACCCCAGTAGAGAACATCAGTAGGGTATGGTTGCCACCCCAGTAGAGAACAACAGTAGGGTATCGTTACCACCGAAGTAGAGAACAGCAACAGGGCATGATTACCACCCCCAGTAGAAAACATCAGTAGGGTACGGTTACCATCCCAGTAGAGAACAGCAGTAGGGTATGGTTACAAAACCAGAAGAGAACAACAGCAGGGCATGGTTACTTCCCAAGTAGAGAACAGCAGCAGGGCATATTTCCCACCCCAGTAGAGAACACCAATAGGGTATGGTTACCACCCCAGTAGAGAACACCAGTAGGGTATGGTTACCACCCCAGTAGAGAACAGCAACAGGGTATGGATGGTTATCACCCCAGTAGAGTACAGCAGCAGGGCATGATTACCACCCCAGTAGAGAACACCAGTAGGGTTTGGTTACCACCCCAGTAGAGAACAGCAACAGGGTATGGATGGTTACCACCCCAGTAGAGTACAGCAGCAGGACATGGTTACCACCCCAGTGGAGAACAGCAACAGAGCATGGTTACCACCCCAATAGAGAACACCAGTAGTGTATTGTTACCACCCCAATAGAGTACAGAAGTAGGGTATGGTTACCACCCCAATAGAATACAGAAGTAGGGTATGTTTACCGTCCCAGTAGAGTACAGAAGTAGGGTATGGTTACCATCCCAGTAGAGAACAACAGTAGCGTATGGTTACCACCCCAGTAGACAACAGCAGTAGGGTATGGTTACCACCTCAGTAGAGTACAGCAGTAGGGTATGGTTACCATCCCAGTTCAGAACAGCAGTAGGGTATGGTTATCATCCCAGTAGAGAACAACAGTAGGGTATGGTTACCACCCCAGTAGAGAACAGCAGAATGGTATGGTTACCACCCCAATAGAGAACAACAGTAGGGTATGGTTACCACCCCAGTAGAGAACAACAGTAGGGTATGGTTACCACCCCAGTAGAGAACAGCAGAATGGTATGGTTACCACCCCACTAGAGAACAGCAACAGGACATGGTTACCACCCCAGTAGAGAACAGCTGTAGGGTGTGGTTACCACACCAGTAGAAAACAGCAGTAGGGTATAGTTACCTTCCCAGTAAAGAACAGCAGTAAGGTATGGTTACCACCCCAGTAAAGAACAGCAGCAGGGCATGGTTACTACCCGAGTTTAGAACAGCAGCAGGGCATGGTTACCACCCCAGAAGAGAACAGCAGTGGGATATGGTTACCACTACAGTAGAGAACAACAGAAGGCATGGTTACTTCCCGAGTAGAGAACAGCAGAAGGGCATATTTACCACCCCGGTAGAGAACACCAGTAGGGTATGGTTACCACCCCAGTAGAGAAAAGCAGTAGTGAATGGTTTCCCCCCCAGTAGAGAACAGCAGCAGGGCATTGTTACCACCCCATTAGAGAACACCAGTAGGGTTTGGTTACCACCCTAGTAGAGAACAGCAGTAGGGTATAGTTACCCCCCCCCCTCAATAGAGTACAGAAGTAGGGTATGGTTACCATCCCAGTAGAGAACAGCAGCAGGGCATTGTTACCACCCCATTAGAGAACAGCATTAGGGTATGGTTATCACCCAGTAGAGAACAGCAGTAGGGCATGGTTCCCACCCCAGTAGAGAACAGCATTAGGGTATGGTTATCACCTAGTAGAGAACAGCAGTAGGGCATGGTTCCCACCCCAGTAGAGAACAGCAGTAGGATATGGTTACCATCCCAGTAGAGAACAACTGTAGGGTATGTTAACCACCCCAGTAGAGAACAACAGTAGGGCATTGTTACCACACCAGTAGAGAACAATAGTAGAGTATGGGTACCACCCCAATAGAGAACAGCTATGGGAAACTGTTACCACCCCAGTAGAGAACAACTGTAGGTTATGTTTACCACCCCAGTAGAGAACAACAGTAGGGTATGGTTACCACCCCAGTAGAGAACTACAGTAGGGTATGGTTACCACCCCAATAGAGAACAGCAGTAGGATATGGTTACCACCCCAGTAGAGAACAGCAGCAGGGCATGGTTACCACGTCTGTAGAAAACAGCATTAGGGTATGGTTACCACCCCAGTAGAGAACAGCAGCAGGGCATGGTTACCACGTCTGTAGAGAACAGCATTAGGGTATGGTTACCACCCCAGTAGAGAACAGCAGCAGGGTATGGTTACCACCCCAATCGAGAACAGCAGCAGGGCATGGTTACCACCCCAGTGTAGAACAGAAGTAGGGTATGTTTACGACCCCAGTTGAGAACAGCAGAAGGATGTGGTTATCACCCCAATAGAGAACAGCAGTATGATATGGTTTTCACTGCAGTAGGGAACAGCAGCAGAGCATGGTTACCACCCCAGTAGAGAACAGCAGAAGGGTATGGTTACTACCCCAGTAGAGAACAACAACCGGGCATGGTTACCACCCCAGCGGTGAACAGCAGTAGGATATGGTTACTACCCCAGTAGAGAACAGCAACAATTCAAGGTTACCACCCCAGTAGAGAACAACAGTAAGTGTATGGTTACCACCCCAGAAGAGAACAGCAGTAGGGTATGGTTACCACCCGAGTAGAGAGCAGCAGTAGGGTATGGTTACCACCCCGGTAGAGTACAGCAGCATGGCATGGTTACCACCCCAGTAGAGAACAGCAACAGGGCGTGGTTATCACTAGAGTAGAGACCAGAAGTAGGGTATAGTTACCACCCCAGTAGAGAACAGCAGTAGGGTATGGTTACCGTCCCAGTAGAGTACAGAAGTAGGGTATGGTTACCATCCCAGTAGAGAACAACAGTAGGGTATGGTTACCACCCCAGTAGACAACAGCAGTAGGGCATGGTTACCATCCCAGTTGAGAACTGCAGTAGGGTATGGTTACCATCCCAGTAGAGAACAGCAGTAGGGTATGGTTACCATCCCAGTAGAGAACAACAGTACGGAATGGTTACCACCCCAGTAGAGAACAACAGTTGGGTATGGTTACCACCCCAGTAGAGAACAACAGTAGGGTATCGTTACCACCCAAGTAGAGAACAGCAACAGGGCATGGTTACCACCCCAGTAGAGAAAGCATTAGGGTATGGTTACCACCCCAGTAGAAAACAGCTTTAGGGTATGGTTACCATCCCATTAGAGAACAGCAGTAGGGTATGGTTACAACCCCAGAAGAGAACAACAGCAGGGCATGGTTACTACCCGAGTAGAGAACAGCTGCAGGGCATATTTACCACCCCAGTAGAGAACACCAGTAGGGTATGGTTACCACCCCAGTAGAGAAAAGCAGTAGTTTTATTGTAACCATCCCCGTAGAGATCAGCAGCAGGGCATGGTTACCACCTCAGTAGCGAACACCAGTAGGGTATGGTTATCACCCCAGTAGAGTACAGCAGCAGGGCTTGATTACCACCCCAGTAGAGAACACCAGTACGTTATTTTTTTTTTTTTTTATTTTGAATGCGAACATGCGAATAAATACAATAAAACAATAAAACAATTAACCAAGAACAAAGAATCAGAACATAACAAAAAAATACAAAATCACAAACAAGAAAAACAAATACACTAAATACACCAAATCACCAAATACCGGCCTGAAGGGCTGACAACAAAAACGCAACAATGAGCATAAACACAACGGAACACAGGAAAAAGAAACAACAATACCGGACAGGTGGGTTACGGAATACAAGAAATACAACAAAACATCGGTCATGAGAACAAACACAACACCGGCCTGAAGGGCGCACAATAGGTACAACACATTGCAAAACAACCCATAGGTCCAATCACACACCAAACACACAGCACACACGCAGACTACTCAAAATGCTCATACTTATCCGGCCACTCCGCCTCCGGGAAGGGAACACAATATGCCTCCCAGAGTTACATGATATTAGCCGGAACAGGGCGATCATTAACCGTACGGGGATCAGGCATCGACTCTGGCACACCCACAACAAAAGCCCGAGCCCGTGGAACCCAGATGGAAGAAGGGCACCACGGGACAGGATACACGCGGTCAACAATGTCAAACCGCAAAGGATGCTGAGCATTATGCGCTACGCCGGAGGCCAAGACGAGAGGGAGGGACTCCTTCCCACGGGGCCGGGCAATGGGCAGCGCACTGGGAGCCTCCTTGGCTGCCTCACAGGGCTCCGCGTCAACCGCCGGACGGTGCACCAGCTGGGACCCCCCACGCTTGGCATCCTTCTTCAGCACCAGCTTGAGGCCTCGGCTCGCATCAGAACCCTCACCATCCATGTCCATAGGAGCAGCCACCTTCCACTGCGGAGAACCTTCTGCAGGAGAAAGAACAGGAGGTAAATCATATGTACAACCATGGTCAACAGCAGGCACATGAACGTCAGCAACCACCAGCAACATAGAGCACGAAGCATCTGGAACCGCCACATCACCGCCTGAAGCACCACCGGCGTCGAAGTCCTCCACATCAGCCCAAGCAGTAGAAGAACGCCTGGAACGCTTGGGCACCAGCCTCACATCCTCACAGCCGGAGGCTGACCCAGAACCACGGGCTTCACAAGCCGTGCGAACCGACGCCCGTCGCAGGACGGCAGCAGCTTCAACCACAGGGGTAACCAGGCCGCACACAACAGGATGCTCCGCAGCCCCCCCAGCACTCAGCACAACCGCAACACCAGGCGAGGGCGCAGGCCCCGACGCATCAGCAGGAGACGAGGCAGATGAAGACGACTCGCAGAGACCATCCGGAAGACCCTCGGGAACAACTGGCAAAGCGAATTGACCAGCGACAGGAGCCACTGCAACACCCGGAGGAGGGACAGCAGCCACCGGGGGCATGTCGGGTGACACAGGGGGGGGGGGCCGCATCAGCAGCGAACGGGACCTGCCCCTCCTCATCTCCGGAAACCACGCCCTGAGGGAGCGGCGGGAAATCCTCTTCCCGGAACAAGTTGACAGGTGCAGCAGGGGCCTCAGAGCACCCGGCAGACTGATGCCCTAACTGGCCACATCGGAAACAGGTACGGGGCTGCCGGGCATAATACACCCGAACGTAGTAACCCAGCAGCCGGACAGAAGATGGGATATCCGACCGCAGGCGCATACCTAAGGTACGGATGTTCGTCCGCTTCCAGCATACTTCCCTGAGGAAAGCGTGTTCACCCGCACACTGATGACAGCACCATACCTCCCGAAGAAGCGCCCGAGAAGGTCTTCAGGGAACCCAGGGGCCCACCGTGCACACTGACATAAGTCAGGGCACCACTGCGGTCCGAGACTGCAACAGAGCCGGCGCCATCCGGCCACGGCAACGAACGCCCTTCGTACCGACGGAGGAAGTCCCGATACTCCTCCTGCCTCACGAACTTGACAATCACCCGGTGGGCCGTAACAAGTTCAACTCCGTAAACGGCCTCCACTGGGACACGAAGCATGTCACACATCACTAGCTCAATTGCTGGATAACCAGCCTTACAAGAAAACTCCAGCCCCACGGAATTCTGACGCAGAACAGGAGGAAGTTGAAGGCCCCCCATGGCAGAACCGCCACGTCAGCTCGCAGCCAGCCAGGCAACAACACTGGGGAGGGCAGAGATGCCCACCACCTGGCGACCAAATGGGCAAACAACCCCAGCAGTCACGGAGCCCGGGACACGTCCTCACTCCGCGGCTGCTCAGGGCGCACTCCCAACAGTAGGGTTTGGTTACCACCCCAGTAGAGAACAGCAACAGGGTATGGATGGTTACCACCCCAGTAGAGAACAGCAACAGGGTATGGATGGTTACCACCCCAGCAGAGAACAGCAACAGGGTATGGATGGTTACCACCCCAGTAGAGTACAGCAGCAGGGCATGGTTACCACCCCAGTAGAGAACAGCAACAGGGCATAGTTACCACCCCAATAGAAAACAGAAGTAGGGCATGGTTACCGTCCCAGTAGAGTACTGAAATAGGGTATGGTAACCATCCCCGTAGAGAACAGCAGCAGGGCATGATTACCACCTCAGTAGCGAACACCAGTAGGGTTTGGTTACCACCCCAGTAGAGAACAGCAACAGGGTATGGATGGTTACCACCCCAGTAGAGAAGAGCAACAGGGTATGGATGGTTACCACCCCAGTAGAGAACAGCAACAGGGTATGGATGGTTACCACCCCAGTAGAGTACAGCAGCAGGGCATGGTTACCACCCCAATAGAGAACAGAAGTAGGGCATGGTTAACGTCCCAGTAGAGTACTGAAATAGGGTATGGTTTCCACCCCAGTAGAGAACAGCAGCAGGGCATGGTTTCCACCTTAGTAGAGAACGGCATAAGGGTTTGGTTACCACCCCAGTAGAGAACAGCAGTAGGGCATGGCTACCACCCCAGTAGAGAACACCAGAAGGGTTTGGTTACCATCACAGAAGTACAGCAGTAGGGTATGGTTACCACCCCAGTTGAGAACAGCAAAAGGGCATGGTTACCACCCCAGTAGAGAACACCAGTAGGGTATGGTTACCACCCCAGTAGAGAACAGCAGTAGGATATGGTTACCACCCCAGTAGAGAACAACAGTAGGTAATGGTTACCACCTCAGTTGAGAACAGCAGCAGGGCATAGTTACCACCCCAGTAGAGAACACCAGTAGGGTGTGGTTGCCATCCCAGTAGAGAACAGCAGCAGGGCATGGTTACCACCCCAAAAGAGAACAGCAGTGGGATATGGTTACCACCCCAGTAGAGAATAACAGAAGGGCATGGTTACTACCCGAGTAGAGAACAGCAGCAGGGCATATTTACCACCCCAGTAGAGACCATCAGTAGTGTACGGTTACCACCCCAGAAGAGAACAGCAGTAGGGTATGGTTAACACCCCAGTAGAGAAAACCAGTAGGGTATGGTTACCACCTCAGTAGAGAACAGCAGTAGGGTATGGTTTCCACCCCAGTAGAGAACAGCAGCAGGGCATGGTTACCACCCCATTAGAGAACACCAGTAGGGTTTGGTTACCACCCCAGTAGAGAACAGCAGCAGGGTATGTGTACGACTCCAGTTGAGAACAGCAGAAGGATGTGGTTATCACCCCAGTAGAGAACAGCAGTATGATATGGTTACCACCGCAGTAGTTAACAGCAGCAGAGCATGGTTACCACCCCAGTAGAGAACAGCAGCAGGGTATGGTTACTACCCCAGTAGAGAACAACAACAATTCATGGTTACCACCCCAGTAGAGAACAACAGAAAGTGTATGGTTACTACCCCAGTAGAGAACTGCAGTAGGATATGGTTACCACCCCATTAGAAAACAACGCAGGGGTAAGGTTACACCCCCAGTAGAGAACAGCAGTAGAGTATGGTTACCATCCCAATAAAGAACAGCAGTAGGTTATGGTTACCACCCCAGTAGAGAACAACAGTATGATATGGTTACCACCCCAGTAGAGAACAACAGTTGGGTATGATTACCACCCCAGTATAGAACAGCAGCTGGGTATGGTTACCACCCCAGTAGAGAACAACAGTTGGGTATGATTACCACCCCAGTAGAGAACAGCAGCTGGGTATGGTTACTACCCTTGTAGAGAACAGCTGTAGTGTATGGTTACCACCCCAGTAGAGAACAGCAGTAGGGTATGGTTAACACCCCAGTAGCGAACAGCAGTAGGGTATTGTTACCACCCCAGTAGAGAACAGCAGTAGGGTATAGCTACCACCCCAGTAGAGAACAACAGCTGGGTATGGTTACCACCCTAGTAGAGAACAGCAGTAGGGTTTTGTTTCCACCCCAGTAGAGAACAGCAGTAGGGTATGGTTACCACCCCAATAGAGAACAGCAGTCGGGTATAGCTACCACCCAGTAGAGAACAACAGTTGGGTATGGTTACCACCCTAGTAGAGAACAGCAGTAGGGTTTTGTTTCCACCCCAGTAGAGAACAGCAGTAGGGTATGGTTACCACCCCAATAGAGAACAGCAGTAGGGTATAGCTACCACCCCAGTAGAGAACAACAGTTGGGTATGGTTACCACCCTAGTAGAGAACAGCAGTAGGGTTTTGTTTCCACCCCAGTAGAGAACAGCAGTAGGGTATGGTTACCACCCCAATAGAGAACAACAGTAGGATATGGTTACCACCCCAGTAGAGAACAACAGTAGGGGTAAGGTTACCACCCCAGTAGAGAACAGCAGTAGAGTATGGTTACCACCCCAATAGAGAACAGCATTAGGGTATGGTTACCACCCCAGTAGAGAACAACAGTAGGATATGGTTACCACCCCAGTAGAGAACAACAATTGGGTATTATTACCACCCAAGTAGAGAACAGCAGTTGGGTATGGTTACTACCCTAGTAGAGAACAACTGTAGTTTGTGGTTACCACCCCAGTAGAGAACAGCAGTAGGGTATGGTTACCACCCCAGTAGAGAACAGCAGTAGGGTATGGTTAACACCCCAGTAGAGAACATCAGTAGGGTATAGTTACCACCCCAGGAGAGATCAACAGTTGGGTATGGTTACCACCCCAGTAGAGAACAGCATCAGGGTTTTGTTTCCACCCCAGTAGAGAACAGCAGTAGGGTATAGTTACCACCCCAATAGAGAACAGCATTAGGGTATAGCTACCACCCCAGTAGAGAACAACAGTTGGGTATGGTTACCACCCTAGTAGAGAACAGTGTCATGTTCACAGAAAACGGTACCATCCGTTTTCTATGTACTACATCGGAGACGCCAGAACAAAGTAAACAAGAAGCGTACAGGACGCCCGCCAAGCTTGGTAGCTACTAGTCATGTATCAGTTTAAGTATTAAAAGTCAGTAACCAAGCAATGGCTTTATGTCATCCCTACAACCAAGACTTCCTCAGCTACACACAAACACCACACTGGCGACGAGGATGAACTGGGAACGCAGGTATTTGTTCGGCTTAAAACACATGGAAGAACATGCGGTCTCGCCCCCTGGAGGAGGAAGGAAGTTGAGCCGTCTGTGAGCACCATACCCGATGCTGTGTGCTAACCAATGCTGGGTGCTAAACGATGCAGTGTGCTAACCAATGCTGTGTGCTACCCAAGCTGTGCTGACTCAACCTGTGTACTAAGGAATCTGCGATCCATGTGTGCCGATGCTGTGTACTAAACGACGCTTTGATGTGGTGTACAAAACCCAATGTTTTGTATACGAAACGACACCTACACAATTCTTTACGCTGTGAACTGACTGCTGTGTCAACTGCTGTGCCATCTGCTGACAACTGCTGTGCCAACTGCTGACAACTGCTGTGCCAACTGCTGACCAACTGCTGACAACTGCTGTACCAACTGCTGTGCCAACTGCTGTGCCAACTGCTAACAATTGCTGTGGTGCTGTGAGTAGGAACAACACATGTACACAAGGGCTAGGTAAGAAGTCAGTTGCTGCTGTATTGTGCACTGTTGTAAACTTTTGCATTAAAATGCTTGTGTGCTTTGCAAAATTAAAGTAATTACAGTGAATTCTTAACTAACATATACAGTGCAGTAAGTGTTTAATATTCTGAGGAACATTTAAGTGATAAGTTTACATTTATTCTGTAAAAAGGGCAAATATACCTCAGTTTCTTGCATTTGATCCTGACTGTGACCAGACAAACCTGTCACAGAGGTGGACCAAATGGCTTAAAAGGTTTGAAAATCTGTTGATAGTTTCTGACATCAAAAGTACTGAAAGAAAGCGTGCCTTTCTGCTTCATTATGCAGGTGACAGAGTTTGTGACATCTTTGATACACTGAAAGACACTGGTTGTGCCAAAGATTATGACACTGCCAAAGCCAAATTATCAGAACATTTCAAACCAAGACAAAATACTGCAATGGAAATTATGCATTTCAGGAGAGCGAAACAACTCTCTAATGAAACCGTAGATCAATACCACACACGTCTCCAAGGTTTAGCAGCCCATTGTGAGTTTGCTGATGTTGACAAATAACTGAAACATGTACATCTACACGTCTCCGTCGAAGAGCTCTAGAACTTGTTGATGATGAAAGTTCTCTTACCAAGATACTGGACATGGCTCGTCGAATGGAAGATGCTGCACGTGATGCTCGTGTCATGGAGTGCAGTGCCAATAACGGTTCTGCCACTGTTACTAACAGTAATGAAGTACTTAAGGTTCAGGGAGGACACCATGATCATAGAAGATATCATGCCAAACCTAACAGTAAATTGAGCCGAGAACCACATCACAACTGGAGTCATGGAACAAGGCTCAGGCAGTCACAACGACTCACATCAGAGGTTGTCAACAATAAATGTTACAATTGTGGAGGAGACTACCCACACCAAGATAATGTTTGTCCTGCTCAAGGTAAGAAGTGCTATGAGTGTAGGAAACTAGGTCATTTTGGTGCTATGTGTCGTTCCGCACTAAAGAAACCACAATGTATAAACGCACTGTACGAGGATCAGGTCATAGGAGTCAGGTGGCAACATAATCTTGCACCTCATATCAAATGTTAATAATATACAAGACAACATTTCATTACAACCAGTCTCAGATGACAGTGAATGTATTACTTTATGGAGTACAATCAATCACAGAATGGAATGATCTTCCAAACAACCCAGAGACTATAGTATACATTGCTGGCATTTGTCTCAAATTCTCATTGACACTGGATCAAACATTGACACCATTGCTGAGTGCCACTATGAAAATTTAAAAAAAACATTCCCAAAGCTTGAAAACTACAATGGTAAAGCCACTGCCTATGCTTCAAAGGTAGCCTTACCAGTGATTGGAACTTTCACTGCAGAGATTAAGTCAAAGAATGCAATGCTCATTACTACATTCCATGTTGTTAGGAATGCAAAGGAGTCTTTACTCAGTTACAAGACTTCAACCAAATTGGGGCTACTTCAGCTTTCTAATGCTGTAGCAGTGGAATCTGCAAACAATGTTGATGCTATTGTTGCTGAATTTTCTGATCGGTTTAAATCCATAGGTTGTTATACTGATAGCAAAGTACATCTGCATATCAACCCAGATGTAATTCCAGTTGCCCAACCACATCGCCGACAACCATTCCATACTCGCAAGAAAGTCGATGCCGAACTGGATAGGCTGATAGAACTAGATATCATTGAACCGGTAACAGGCAGGCCCAACACCATGGGTAAGCCCAATTGTCACTCCACCAAAGCCGAAGAATCCAGATGAGATACGCATTGTGTAGACATGCGTGTTCCCAACAAGGCAATAATGCGTGAACGCCATCCTACACCCACTGTAGATGATATGATTTACCGCTTGAATGGTGCAACTGTATTTAGCAAGTTAGATTTAAACAAGGGCTATCATCAGCTTGAACTTGATGATGAGAGTCGATTCATCACAACGTTTACGACACATCGAGGTCTGTATAGGTACAAGCGCCTGAGTTTTGGTATTAACAGTGCTGCTGAGTATTCCAGCACATCATCAGCCAGGTATTGCAAGATATACCTAATGCTGACAACATGTCTGATGACATCATTGTTTATGGCCGTACCCAAGCTGAACACGACAAAGCTCTTCGTGCAACATTGCAACGCTTACGAGAAAAGAATTTGACGCTAAGCCGAGCAAAGTGTGAGTTCAATCAACATAAAATTGAATTCTTTGGACATGTACTTAGTGACAAAGGTCTGTCTCCAGATCCTCCTAAGAAAGTTGCAGATATCAAGAATGCTGCACCTCCTTCAACATCCACTGAAGTACATAGTTTTCTGGGAATGGCAAACTACTGTTCTCGCTTCATTCCAGATTTTGCTACCATTACGAAGCCTCTACGTGAGCTCCTGAAGAAAAATGCATCATGGTACTGGAGCGATGTCGAGCAAAATGCATTTGATGCTGTGAAAGATGCACTAGTAGAAAATGCGACTGCTGCGTACTTTGATCCATCAATGGACACTGAGTTAACGGTGGATGCTAGTCCTGTTGGTTTAGGTGCTGTGTTAGCCCAACACAAACCTGGTCAACCAGATTCAAGAGTAGTAATTGCCTACCAGCCGTTCTCTCACAGATGTTGAGCAACGATACAGTCAGACAGAGAAGGAAGCTCTTGCTCTTGTATGGGGCTGTGAACACTTCAATGTGTATCTGCTTGGTGCACCCTTTACCACGATAGTCACTGACCACAAACCGTTGGAGACCATCTTCAATAATCCAAAGTCCAACCACCAGCTCGCATTGAGAGATGGGCTCTTCGTCTGCAACCATACAACTTTACGGTGAAATACAAGCCAGGTGCAGGCAATCCCGCTGATTACATCAGTCGACATCCTGCCAACAGTTTCACCATCACCAAGCATCAGCAAGTTGCCGAGGAATATGTACACTCTGTAACCTGTGATGCAGTCCTAAGGCTCTCACTCTTGATGAAATCGTAACTGCAACCCTAGAAGAACTAAGAAAAAGTTTCCACGCATCCCACCCTCAGGAGTTGACCAAGATGCATTCAAAGCACTTGAACGCATCCAGACAGAATTAAGTGTTACGCAACAACGCGACACCGTGCTGCGAGGTACTCGTATCGTCATTCCAGCTGTTCTCCAGCAACGTGCTCTGAAGCTTGCACATCAAGGACACCAAGGTCTTGTAAGGACCAAACAGCTGCTACGAGAAAAGGTGTGGTTTCCTGGCATTGATCGTCAAGCTAAGGACATGCATGATGCCTGTGTCCCTTGCCAAGCTGCAGTGGATACTTCAAGACCAACACCTCTACAACCTTCACCACTACCTGCTGCACCATGGATGGAAGTATCGATGGACTTCTGTGGACCGCTACCAACTGGAGAGTACTTGATGGTAGTCATTGATGATCACTCACGTTATCCAGAAGTAGAAATCATCACTTCCACATCTGCAAAGGCTGTCATCCCGAAACTCGACAAGATCTTTTCAAACTTTGGCATTCCTGAAGTTGTCAAGACGGACAATGGACCGCCATTTAATGGACAAGACTTTGTCAACTTTGCTGAGCATATTGGATTCAAACACCGCCGTGTGATGCCACTACATCCTCAAGCAAATGGAGAAGTCGAGAGATTCATGCAACCTCTCATGAAAGCGTACGCTGTGCTCATGCCGAAGGACGATCCTGGAAACAAGCTATGTATGCTTTTCTCAGGAACTACCGTGCAACACCGCATGGAACACTGGGCAAGTCGCCTGGCGAACTTTTATTTGGACGTCCTATGAGAATCGCACTACCTGTCATGCCAGCCAAGGTAACGGATAAACGTCTCGCTCAGAAGGATGCACTAGCCAAGGGCAAAATGAAAATTGCTCATGATCAACGTGCAAAGGAACAATTCATAAAGGTTGGAGATACTGTTCTCGTTAAAAAGAAAAAAGAGGGAAAGTTAGATATGCCGTATGATACAAAACCATATAAAGTGATTAGTGTAAAAGGAACTATGGTAACAGCGAGTAATAGAGATCATAGTATAACACGTAATATGGCTTATTTCAAAGTGATTCCAACTAGTGTAGAAATGATGAAGTGCAAAGTCGTGCAAAGAAAAAGAAAAAATGAGTTATAACTCGATAAACAATTCATCGAGGGATTTCTTGTATTTAAGGACTCTCGTCCAAAACGTCATGTTAAACGCCCTACACGATATGATGATTATTGTGTTCCTATGTAATGCAAAGTATTTACTTGTTATGCTAAACTAAATTTAATATTGTTTGAATAATGCAGATCTCTCATTCAATATTTTGTAACTTTGTATTACAGTTTCTTTCATGTTTTTTTAACATTGCATATGTATTTTTTAACATTGAAATCCTTTGTGTAAGTAAAGTTGTTTAAATTCTTTGTGTGTTTAATTAATGTTAAATGTATGCAATATCTCTTGATATGTTAATAACTTACTTTGTGTCAATAACTTTGCTTTGTGCTACAAGCATGGTAGACATCCTGTATTCATTCTTTTTAAAGAAAAGGAGGGATGTCATGTTCACAGAAAATGGTACCATCCGTTTTCTATGTGCGGCGGAGACGCCAGAAGAGGAAACAAGAAGCGCACAGGACGCCTGCCAGCTTGGGAGCTACTAGTCATGTAATCGTTTAAGTATTAAAGTCAGTAACCAGGAATGACTTTACATCAACCTTACTACCAAGACTATCTCAGCTATACACAAACACCACAAGCAAGTCAGAGGGTGTTGTTTCCACCCCAGTAGAGAACAGCAGTTTAATGGTATGGTTACCACCACCCCAGTAGAGAAACACCGAGGAGGTTCTTTTAACGATACCCCCAAAAAATCGGAGACTATAAAATGATACTAAGCGTGATCAGAACAGATTTCGTAAGATCAGTTGACAACACGCCCATGCACTCATCCGCCATGTCCCAACTCTTGGAAAATCATATTTATACGAGAAAAGTACAGTAATATGTAACACTCTGGCAGTAAAAATATCGATG
>WNGS01120204.1:43989-54867 GCA_020271785.1 Procambarus virginalis
TTTGCTGCTGTTCTCTTCTGGGGTGGTAACCATACCCTACTGCTGCTCTCTACTGGGTGGTCAACCCATGCCCTTCGGCTGTTCTCTAATGGGGTGGTAAGCATACCCTACTGCTGTGCTCTACTGGGGTGATAAGCATACATTGCTGCAGTTCTCTTCTGGGGTGGTAACCATACACTACTGTTGTTCTCTACTGGGATGATAACCATACCCCGAAGCTGTTCATGTTGTCTCTCTGGGGGTGGTAACCCATTCCCTACTGTTCGGCTTCTCTACTGGGTTGGTAACCATACCCTACTGCTTGTTCTCTACTGGGGTGGTAACCTTACGCTACTGCTGTTCTCTACTGGGGTGGTACCGTACCTACTGCTGTTCTCTACTGGGATGGTAACCATACAGTACTGCTGTTCTCTACTGGGGTGGTAACCATACCCTACTAATGTTCTCTACTGGAGTGGTAACCATACCCTAATGCTGTTCTCTACTGGGGGTGATAACCATACCCTACTGCTGGTCTCTACTGGGGGTAGGTAACTCATGACATCTACTGCTGTTCTTTTAGGATTTCACTATTTCTTTTGCCGTTCCTCTGGACATGAAACTTCCGTATAAAATAATATCCAAAACTGGTGCAAACTTTCCGTATAAAAAATATCCACAAGCTGGTGCATGATCATTTTTTTCATATGCTAGAAAAATATTTTGATTAGTTTTTATCGCTTGAAGAGCTTTTTGTTCCATTTGCATTTACATTGGTTGTGGTGAATGACGGTGGGGCCTGTGGTACTGATGGTGGGGAGTCATGGTGGCCAAGGAAGATATGACTCTGGTTCATAGCTAACACCCATACACAACTGCCACTGGTTCATGTCTAACACCCAACACAACTGCCACCGGTTATACTAACACCCATACACACCTGCCACCGGTCTCATAACTAACAACCTATTACCACCTGCACACCGGGTTCATAACTAACACCTATACACACCTGCCCACCGGTTCATGACTAACACCTATACACACCAGCACCACTGTTCATGACTACACCCTATACACATGCACTGATGACTCACTTACACAACCTGCCGGTTCATACATCCATAACTACGGCATCCAAATGCCACGTCTACAACACCATACACAACTGCCACCGGTTCATGACTAACACCTATACACACCTGTCACCGATTTATGACTAACACCCATACACACCTGCCATTGGTTAATATCTGCCACCATACATGACTGTTACTCATCGTCAATTGCTGTCTAATAATTATCACTAAAAGACAATTCAATTACTATCAGATTCTTGTCAACAATAGGTAATAATCTCCTTACTTGTCTTACATTAATCAACTTTACATGTGGCGTTACATTCATTACGTGTGTAAGGCATCCACATATGAAACCATAGAGCAACAATACAACAACCAACCCGTCTTCGTAATGAGCTTCGCATTTTCACGTCTACGTTACCTAAGGCCCAAAAATCGTCGTACTTAAAATTGATAGCGACTAGCGAAATCGGACATTTGATCCCGATTTTTCTGTTTTGGGTGCTTTGGTAGGTAGGCTAAGGAGCACTTATACGACAGTTTCCGACGTTGGGAACACCTTAGGAGGGACGGAGCTGTACCAGAGGCCACACGTGGATACACCCCAACCCCAGCCACTTACGACCACCAAAGTAAACAACAACCCATTGAGAGGGAGTTAGATATAGGATTAACATAGGGGATGGCGCTAAGTGTGGCTGTGACGGGGGGTAATGGCTTCGTAATTGGAGTGATAGGCGTGTATAATGGCGCGTAATTCGTGTAATAGGCGCGCACATACGAGCGTATTATATCAATGTTACTGACGTGTATAAACTTGAGGTATGTAATTGGCTGCACTGAAGAGAAAATTAACGCGAGCAAGTCAAAGCGGCAGTTTTGTCGAGGTGTTTGTGTGAGGGGAAAATATAATACAAAATTTGGAAAACAGGTTTTATTTCTCGTTTTAGTGTCAGTTGAGCCCCGATAACAAGGTGGCCGTGCGTGGTGTTTGGCTCTCCAATTGCGCTTAATAAGAGATTTTTTTGGGTGGGCGAGAACTGGGCGAAGGGTATCTTCAGGGGCGGACTTGATATGAAGCTGCCAAGGAGGGGGGGGCGATGGTAAGATTATACGACTAATACCCCATAAGCCATAACGTGAAGGTGCACCAGTGAGGAGGAGCTTGGCGAGCGCTCAGGAGCCCTGATAATAAGTTCTGTAGTGGGGGCAGGTTGTCTAGGGTCTCCAGGAGCTCCAACCATTAAGGTGGGTCACACAAGAAAGGTGGATGTAATGATCTAACCACAACCGAAGATGGAGAAACGACGACGTTTCGATCCATCCTGGACCATTAGCAAGTTGGATAATGATCTATTCTCACATTAGTCGTATTCATCACATAGATCTTGATAATGGTCCAGGGTACTGACCGAAGCGTAGTCGTTTTTCCATCTTCTGATTGAGTGGTTTGGTCATTATATCTTCAGCCACGTTATTGTGTTCATCGCTTACAAAGGTGGATGTAGTTAAGGGTTCTCTCTGAACCCTGATATGAACGTTTTCTGGTGATAGAAGGATGAGGGTGAAGAGTCCTCAGAGATTACTTTTGCACGGCTGAGTTATGCTTATGCTAGTGCGTGGAAGAGTGCGTTCAGGCATTGGGAAGAGTGAGAACACAGACGTGATGGGATAAAGGTAAGGAGCACACATCGGAAACAGGATACGAGAGAGAAGGAAGAAGAGACAGTCAGGAGAAACAGAAGGTACATGCAAAACTGCTTACTGCTGGTCGTTGTCAGTGGAGACATCTGCGGGGATTGGGCCAGCTGAAGGTCTCACACTTATGTACAAGCAGAAGCTGCAACATTAGTTACTGTATGGAAAAAGATTTACCTGGCTAGCTTTTTTGTTATGAGAGCAGGTGCTACTATGCGCAGTTGTTCCTTGATCTATTAGTTTGAATGATCCCATCAGTCGTTTCTTTGACCAGATCAGTTTAGAGAGCAGAGAGTTGTTCAATGATCAGTCAGTCAAAGTGCACATAGGTAGTTCTTTGACTAGTTAATTTAGAGTACAGAGCAGTTGTTCCTAATCCTGTTACCTCGTAGATTGCAGAGAAGTCGTTCCATGGTGATTGGAAGCTGGTCCAGCAAGAGGGATCCATTTGGTGGTGAGTGCATAAAGCTGGGATCTTGTACACCTGCCTATTGACCTAGGTAATCAGGTAGGGTTTCATTCACCAGGCTGTCAGATACCACTGTAAGAGGCACAGGAACGCTTTTACAGTAATTCGTGTTGCTATGCGAACGCCGAGGCGCCCGAGTCTAACAAGAAGGGAGACTTGTTTCCACTGTGAGTCGCTGAGAGAAGGGTTGATGGCTTTTCCTAACATCGATTTCAGCAAGCTGTCGTACTCTCTAACTTATATTATTGAACGATTGCGAACATCTAAGAAAGTAGGTCAGCCTGGGGAGGGACAAGCATGTGGTGATGAGGAAAGTCTCATCATGAGCATCAATGTCTTCAATCCTCACATCCATCCTCTTCAGGTCAGCGTGTTCCTACCTAGGACCAGTCGATGGCCTTCCCTCCATTGGGAGCTCCTAGGAGTGCTGTCCTTTACGTTGGTTATATGGATATTATTCAAAACACTCATCATTCGCTGTATAATGTGCTTGTTGGTGGAGATTATATCGCACTTGGAAGAGTTCAGGGTGAGGCCTAGACTTGCTCCTTACTCCTGAATTATCTTATGTCAACCAGGAGGGAGTCTGAGGAGCCAGCTAAGGAACCATCGTCCAGGAACTAAATGTTCTTGGTTGGACAGGTTGTCAGTGACTTCCTTGATGACTAGGACTGAAAAGAAAGAAGCATGGGGGGAGGGGTCAACCCTGTTGGACACCTTCTTGTGATTCAATTTCATGTTCCCCCGAATAAAAAGAGTTAGGTCCTTGCTGCAACAATTGTGTATACAAGTGAGTGACACAACGCTGCTCTAATATCAGCGCTGTGTCACCTTGCTCGATATTAGTGCTGTGTCACATTGCTCTGATATTAGTTGCTGTGTCACCATATGCTCTGATATTAGTGCTGAGTCACATTGCTCTGATATTAGTGCGTGCACATTGCTCTGATATTAGTGCTGAGTCACATTGTCTGATATCAGCGCTGTATGTGCTAGCACATTGCTCTGATATCAGTGTGCTGTGTCACCTTGCTCTGATATTAGCGCTGAGTCACATTGCTCTGATATCAGCGCTGTGTCACATTGCTCTGATATCAGTCGCTGTGTCACATTGCTCTGATATTACAGTCGCTGTGTCACATTGCTCTGATATCAGCGCTGTGTCACATTGCTCTGATATTAGTGCTGAGTCACATTGCTCTGATATTAGTGCTGAGTCACATTGCTCTGATATCAGCGCTGTGTCACATTGCTCTGATATTAGTGCTGTGTCACATTGCTCTGATATCAGCGCTGTGTCACATTGCTCTGATATTAGTGCTGAGTCACACTGCTCTGATATTAGTGCTGTGTCACATTGCTCTGATATCAGCGCTGTGTCACATTGCTCTGATATCAGCGCTGAGTCACATTGCTCTAATATCAGCGCTGTGTCACATTGCTCTAATATCAGCGCTGAGTCACATTGCTCTAATATCAGCGCTGTGTCACATTGCTCTAATATCAGCACTGTGTCACATTGCTCTAATATCAGCGCTGTGTCACATTGCTCTAATATCAGCACTGTGTCACATTGCTCTAATATCAGCGCTGTGTTCCCTATTTTCGTCGCCCTGCAGTGTGTAATCATGTTCAGTGCCTTTGTTACTCCTAGTTCTATTAAACTTGCTTTCGTGTCATAAATCTTGAAAAGTTCTACATATATATTTCTGAAGCCAATGTTTACATATGCGTTACTGACACGTCCTAAGGATATCTTATCTGTGTGCTTCTTGCTAACAGGGACGGGGTAATGTCCATTCCTAAGTTCGTTTTTCTATCTCGCAAACTCAATAATTAAACTCCAGCAGACGCTAAATGAGTCAGTCTTGGAACTTCTACGTTCCTTCGTGTTTACATCTTTTAGATCTTTTTTGGTTTTACGACAAACAATTTCACGAATGCATTTATCCCGAAACTTGGTTATTACAATGAGTCATGAACATTATTGATCTAAAATCTCATGTAATGTTCGTTAACTTGCATTACTCCATAAATATATATATATTATATATATATATATATATGTATATATTTATAGCTGGGTGCCCAGCACAAAGGGAACCTCAGTTGTGCAGACCTGACAACAGCCAAAAACGCCCAGATGGAGTCACCCTGTAGCCATGGAGGGAAGGTAAACAGGTCGTATGGGACTACATATGTGCATCCACATTGGCTGATACCTATCTACCTTACAGCACAGCCGAGTGAGGCGGGGCCGCCACCTTCAGGGAGACCCTGAAAACCAACTAGTACAGGGACCTAGAACGTTGTTACAGGTTCGTGCCGATTGGCTCTGAGACTCTGGGCGCCTGGGGTAAATGTGCACTTAAGTTCCTGAAGGAGGTGGGTGAGGAACTCATTGAGAAAACTAGAGACCCAAGAGCGGCCAGTTTCATGTTCCAGTGCCTGAGTGTCGCTGTTCAGAGAAAAATGCGTGCTGTATCTTGGATACGCACCCGACCCCTGAAGAACTGGACGAGGTCTTCGAACACTGATTGGTATATTGTTATATAAGTGTGTGTTTTCTGTAAACTGTAGCATTTCAATAAAATTAAATAAAAAATATAAAAAAAATAATAGGGGTGGTAGGAGAGGAAAAAATTAAAGTATTCAGTGAGAATCCACAAGGTCTTCTCTGAACACTCTTTATTTTCTTCTTCGGGGATGTGGGTCCCTTTATGGTGCTTCTGTAGTTGCCTCACAACTACAGGCAACTACACAACTGTGAGGCAACTACAGAAGCACCATACTGACCCCCGAGCTCAAAGCGGCAGCTAAGAGCCTTCGTGAGAACAAGGAGATAGTTATCAGGAGAGGCGACAAGTCGCCAATATACGTCATCCTTAAGAAAGACGAATATCTGGCGAAAATGAACCTCATACTCTCTGACCAAACTAAATTCCAAAGGGTAACGAAGGATACTACAGCCGAATTGAAAGCAAAGGTCAACAAATTGATTGAAACTGTGAATGCCAAGAAATCCGGACTCCACCTGCCAAAGATTATTGGGGAATATAAACCTGGATATGCGTATGGAAATGTCAAGACGCATAAGCCTGGAAACCCACTTCGGCCAATCATCAGCCAGATACCCACACCCACGTACAGACTGGCGAAACGACTCAACGGCTTACTGACTCCTTATGTCCCTTGCGCCTTCAGCCTGAAGTCCCCGAAGGAATTTGTTGACTTACTGCGGGGAACACGGGCAACAGGGATAAGAGCCTCGTTGGACGTAGAATCACTGTTTACCAACGTACCTGTGGATGAAACAATCGGGATGATAATGGACCGAGTGTATCGTGATCCGGCCTGTACTCCTCTTGACATACCAGAAAATATCCTGAGGAAACTACTCCAAGCTTGTACTAAGGAGGCACCCTTCTTGAGCCCGGATGGGCACATGTATAAGCAAGTAGATGGGGTCGCCATGGGTTCTCCCCTAGGTGTCCTGTTTGCGAACTTCTACATGGGTACTATCGAGAAAAAAGTCTTAGTCGACTTGAACTTGAAACCGGCCATATACTGCAGGTATGTTGACGACATTTTTACACAGGTACCTGATGTCAGACATCTGCAGGAGCTGAAAGAGGCGTTTGAGCAGAATTCTGTGTTGCGTTTCACTTACGAGATGGAGAAGGATGGGAAGCTACCCTTTCTAGATGTAACAGTCATGGAAAGGAGCGGAGGTTTCCACACTGCAGTCTACACTAAGGAAACAAACATAGGAATGTGCCTAAATGCCAACAGTGACTGCCCAGACAGGTACAAGAGGAGTGTTGTTAACGCTTATGTCGACCGTGCTCTCAGCCACAGCTCAGAATGGAAGCAAGTCGACGAAGAACTCTGTAGAGTAAGGCAGGTCCTAGTCAACAACGGCTTCTCCAATGGTTTCATTGAAGACATCATAAGAAGGAAAGTGAAACGCCATGCAACCTCTGAAGAGACAACTAACACAACACCTATACCCCCTATTAGACTATTTTACAGGAACTTCTTCTCCACAGCTCATAAAACGGAGGAAAGGGTCCTGAAAGATATTGTTAATAGAAACGTTATCCCTACAGACAAAAATCAGAAGATACAATTGACGATTTACTATAAAACCAAGAAAACTGCCAACCTACTCATGAGAAACTCTCCAGACACAAAGCAGAACGCTTTGAAAGAGACCAATGTCGTCTATGCCTTCAAATGCCCACTTGGGGACTGTAAGCCCCAAAGAACTCAATATATAGGCAAGACAACAACATCTCTTTCCAGGCGATTAACGATGCATAAGCAACAGGGCTCTATCAAGGAACATATAATCTCTTCCCACAACCAAACCATCACCAGAGAAATCTTAACAAACAACACAGAAATCATTGATAGATACAGCGACAACAGGCGGCTTGACATCTGCGAGGCACTACACATCAAGAAGTCAACACCAGCAATCAACAGCCAATTAACGCACAACTATATTCTACCCACTTCAAGACTCCGCTCCAATATAGAAACATCAAGAAATATGGGCCAATAGGCCTTCTGCAGTTACAGATCTATTCTTCCCTTTAGCTTATACCCATTGTTTCGTGTTCTGTGTTGTGTTCACCTCACCCCAAACCATTGTAACATGTCACCTCACCCAAATGCAGGTATAAAAAAGAAAAGCTGTTTAAACTCTGTTCAGTTATAGTTGTTTTGTGTGTGTGTAAACTAAAGTCTTTGAAAATGTAATAAGTTTTACGAAACGCGCTCAAGTGTCGCGTCAGACTAGAAATAAAAATGAATTTTGGAGAATTGATTTTTCATTTACTGTCACCAGTAAAAAGAAACATAAGGAAAATAGAGAAAATTCGTGTTAGAATTATTAATCTTACTTTTTCGGTCATATTTAATAATATATGTCTACAGGAAAGACTGCTACCAAAATATACCAATATATATATATTTATATATATATATATATATATATATATATTATAATATATATATATATATATATATATATATATATATATAATATATATATATATATATATATATATATATATATATATATGCGGAAAAACCACAAAGAAATGGAGAAGAGAGATGAACGTTTCGACTCGCGAAAGTCGTTGTCAACATCAGACTGATGTTGAGTCTGATGTTGACAACGACTTTCGTGAGTCGAAACGTTCATCTCTCTTCTCCAATTCTTTGTGGTTTTTCCGCATACAAATGATCAGTGTTTAGTGATCGTCAATTGCATATATATATATATATACGAAGAGACAACTAATACAACACCTATACCCCCTATTAGACTATTTTACAGGAACTTCTTTTCCACAGCTCATAAAACGGAGGAAAGGGTCCTGAAAGATATTGTTAAGAGAAATGTTATCCCTACAGACAAAATCAGAAGATACAACTGACGATTTACTATAAAACCAAGAAAACGGCCAGCCTACTCATGAGAAACTCTCCAGACACTGAGCAGAACGCTCTAAAAGAGACCAAGGTCTTCTATGTCATCAAATGCCCTCTTGGGGACTGTAAGCCCCAAAAATCTCAGTATATAGGCAAGACAACAACATCTCTTTCCATGCGTTTAACGATGCATAAGCAACAGGGCTCCATTAAGGAACATATAATCTCTTCCCTCAACCAAACCATCACCAGAGAAATCTTAGCAAACAACACAGAAATCATCGACAGATACAACGATAGCAGGCGGCTTGACATCTGCGAGGCACTACACATCAAGAAGTCAACACCAGCAATCGCCAACACCAGCAATTGCGTTTCGCCAATTAAGTTTCGCCAATGCACAACTATATTCTACCCACTTTAAGACTCCTCTCCAATATAGAAGCATCAAGAAATATGGGCCAATAGGCCGTCTGCAGTTACAGATCTATTCTTCCCTTTAGCTTATACCCATTGTTTCGTGTTCTGTGTTGTGTTGAAAGTTTGTTTTCACCTCATCCCAAACCATTGTAACATGTCACCTCACCCAAATGCAGGTATAAAAAGAAAATCAAAGCTATTTAAACTCTGTTCAGTTATAGTTGTTGTGTGTGTGTAAACTAAAGTCTTTGAAAATGTAATAAGTTTTACGAAACGTGCTCAAGTGTCGCGTCAGACTAAAAATAAAAATGAACTTTGGAGAATTGATTTTTCATTTACCATCAACAGTAAAAGAAACATAAGAAAGATCGAGAAAATTCGTGTTAGGATAATTAATCTTACTTTTTCGGTCATATTTAATAATATATATATATATATATATATATATATATATATATATATATATATATATATATATATATATATATATATATATATATATATATATATATATATATATATATATATATATATATATATATATATATATATATATATATATATATATATATATATATATATATATATTATATATATATATATATATATATATATATATATATATATATATATATATATATATATATATATTAGGGGTACCACCTCTGGTGCAATTGCAGGACCCACATCCTCGAAGAAGAAACAAAGAGCATTCAGAGAAGATCTTGTGGATTCTCACTGAATACTTAATTCTTTTCTTCTCCTACCACCCCTATTATTTTTTGTATGTTTTGTTTTATTTTATTGCAATGCTACAGTTATAGAGAACACACACACACACACACAAATATATAACAATTAAACAATCAGCGTTCGAAGACCTCGTCCAGCTCCTCGGAGGTTGGGTGCGTACCCAGGATACAACACGCATTTCCCCTCTGCACTGCGACACTGAGGCGCTGGAATATATATATATATATATATATATATAATATATATATATATATATATATATATATATATATATATATATATATATATATATATATATATATATATATATATATATATATATATATATATATAATATATATATATATATTATATATATATAATATATATATATATATATATATATATATATATATATATATATATATATATATATATATATATGTATATGCAAACAAGCCTGAATGGTCCCCAGGACTAGATACAACTAAAAACTCAAACCCCAGAAGTGACTCGAACCCATACTCCAGTTGCGTTGCTCCTGGGAGTATGGTTCGAGTCACTTCTGGGGTGTGAGTTTTCAGATATATGTATATATATATATGTCGTACCTAGTAGCCAGAACTCACTTCTCAGCCTACTACGCATAGCCCCATTTGCCTAATACCAAGTTTTCATGAATTAATATATTTTCTCTAATTTTTTCTTATGAAATGATAAAGCTACCCATTTCATTATGTATGAGGTCAATTTTTTTTATTGGAGTTAAATTAATGTAGATATATGATCGAACCTAACCAACCCTACCTAACCTAACCTAACCTATCTTTAAAGGTTTCGTTTGGTTAGGTAGCCGAAAAAGTTAGGTTAGGTTAGGTTAGGTAGGTTAGGTAGTCGAAAAACAATTAATTCATGAAAACTTGGCCTATTAGCAAATTGGACCATGCATATTAGGCTGAGAAGTACGTTCTGGCTACTAGGTACGACATATATATATATATATATATATATATATATATATATATATATATATATATATAATATATATATATATAT